>NDXZ01003922.1:598-17352 GCA_003055125.1 Paykullia maculata | reverse complement strand
TATGTAACGTTAAATGGCTTAGGTCTACAAGGGTTTTGATAGTATTTAATAATGGTGGGAATGTTTACCATCATTTTTATATGCAAAAAATATCAACAATGTGCTGTCAACCTTGTGACCATTGGCATTTAAGTAAAGTAAAAAATAAAATTAAATATAAAAGTATAGAAATATGATAATAAAAATATGTATTTTGCACAATATATTCACAAATTTTTTCGCGGACCCTTTTGAACTATCTGACGGCGATTTTTTATTTTTATTTTTTTAAGTGTTAACAGCTTTTGTGCGACTGGATTTCGTGTGAACAGTTCTTAATATTTTTTAAAATTAAAGTTTTTCTTTGGAAAACTTGCAAACATTCCTCTCTAAACCAAAAGCAAAACTTCTAAATGTTTGGCAACACTTTATGTTTTGTTTTTTTGCCTGTTTTTATTTAATCAGTCAGTGCAATGCCTTTCTTGGTCATCCATACATGTGTGTTTTTATACATTTACACACATCCGTATCTATGTATACAAATACACTGTATATATGTATGTATATATGTTTGGCTCTTTGTAATCACAAAGTAACTGATTACTGATATTAACCCATTAAGGGTATTTAGAAATGCGTAAAATATTTCAATTTTTTTTAACATTTGGTACAAAAAAAAAGATAATAAATAAATACCTACGACCGTATCTATAACGAAAAATTAGAAGCTACGTATACATCGCACACAACTTTATGCTCACTTGCAGGCCAAATAGGCTAAGCAGAGTGTTGGCAAAGAGTTTATTTTTAATGAATATCTAGCAGCTAATAATTAGAGTTTGATTTTAAGTTCACATAAGTTTAGCATAATGGATAAAAACAACGTTAAAAATGGCACTTATGCTAACTCCATGCTAAGTTTTTGTTATAAATACGGCCGCTAGATTCTACAATTTATATGTTTTTAGTAAATGTAAACTACCTATAACGTATTGTGAATATTTTTACAACAAACATTTATAAAGTTATTTAAAAAAAAATTAGAAACGCAATACAATATATTTGTTGTCAATTTTTTTTTTTTTATAAACATTCATACATTCCCGATATTTTTTTAAAAAGTGTTCTAAAAAATAAATTTGTATTGTTTTTTTGATATGCTTTTATAAATATTGTAGGTATGTACTTACATATGTATGTTCATACATACATACATATGTAAGTACATATGTATATACAATATTAAAAAAACTGCATTTTTTTAAAAACTTTTTTTAAACAAAACTAAAGTGGCGAAGCAATTTTTATTATGTAATCACGAATAAGGTGGCATTTGGTTATTCAACATCAAGTAAAGATTTGTAATCTTCAATGATACGTGTTAAAACGGTTGTAAAAAGATTTAAAAATATTAATAGCTACCTATAAAAAATAAAAATGGCAATCTTTATGAAAATATAAAGGGGACACTTCCAAATGGTACCTTACATCGAAAAAAAATCAAATGTTACGGTCGACACAACGATTTAATTCAAAACCTCCGTAAATTTATATCGGTTTCACTGTTGTATTAAATTAAAGATATTTCATTTTATCATGGTAATACTGTACTATATACTACAAATACATATTTTCACCTAAATACATACATATTTAGCAAACAAATAAAAGGCAAATAAAAATTATAAAATATTAGTTTTATATTTAAAAAAACAAATTTATCTTTTCAATAAATTAATTTATGCTGGTTTTTTTGAATGGTCAATTAAGAGTGAAGATGTGGTTTTAAATCACTAATATTGATAATGTCTTTTATGAAATAATAAGAAATTTTCGTTGAAAATCATGAGATAACATACATATGTATATATGTACATACATATGTATGTATATGACTCTATACATACATATATCAATTTTACGCCCGTATATCTCTCTTGGTTTCACTTTATGCATACATACATACATATGTAAGTCATGATTTAGGCTACTATCAGCATAACCCAGTAGTAAATTAGCATTTGTTTGATCCAAAAAGTATAAAAGTGATTCAACTTTAAACAAAGAAGAACCAGAGAAGCTGAAGAGAACTAAAGTTAAAAATAATACAAAATTACGTCACTTGTTTTTTGTGTATTCATTTCTGATAATTAAATTATTAATGATGGTGGTTTTAACTTTATCTAAACGCAAAAAAAAAAATTAAATAAAACAATTCAAGCAATAATAGGTTTTTGTGTTTTCAAATTTCTTTGTTTTTTTTTCTCTAACGTCTATAGAAAAAAAATTGTTTCTTAATAGGTGCATATTTTAATAAAAACAGTTACTTTTTTATACATTTTTTTGTTCGATATGTGTTATAAAATGATGACACATTATGTATTTTTATTTTCATAATTCAGGTCTGCTTTAATGATTTATTTGCCTTCAGTCATATAAAACCAGATTATTTTTTTTAGATTTTTTTTACATGTTTTGTTTTCTATCATGTGGTTAAAAAATAGGGATGCCAGTCTCGATCCCGATAACCAGAACTTCTTTTTTTAAAAAATTCAAAAGATTGTTATAACATATCGCACACCCAGTTCAAATGTGACACAACTCAAAATTTTTAATTTTTTAGAAATCGAAATAAACTGTTTTTGACGTAAATTAAAATAGTTAAAAACAAAAACGTTGGACCATTGAGTTCGAATTAAAACTATTTAGCACTTGGAGTAGGGATCTATTACCATTATATTTTCTGACACCACTAAAAACAAATCACTTTTATGAATTGCAACTTTATACCAATTGAAAGACATAATTGTTTTTTAGCAAGAGTTAATAACAGAAAAATACACTGATATTTTTCTTATAGATAAACAAGTGTATTGTGCATGGTTTAAGCATATAAACTCGAATAATGAAAATTTTGAGTTGTGTCACTTTTAAACTGGGTGTGCGATATGTAGTTCAAAATACGTATTTAATGGCTTTAAATTTTATTTCCATATATGTACATACATACATATATGTATGTATGTATATCAAAGTTGTTTTAAAAACGAAAAAACTTATTTATTAAATATACATACTATGTACATATGTATGTAGATATGTATGTATTTTAAAAAATTATTTTATAATTTAAAAAATTATTTCTAATTTGTTGTTTTTTTTTTTAAATGTTTATAGTACCTAACTAAACTTTATAGATTTTCCCAACAATCTACTTGTATTTTATTACTGAAATAAATCGTGAAAATCCCACAAAATCGCCAGGTTTCATTTGATATCTTTATTAAAAAGCACAAATTCAATATACTTTTCAAAGTATACATACATATTTACTAATTATACATGACTTTGACTTCATCTACACAGCAAACATATAAATACATACATACTTACATATGAGTACACATACATATATGTACATATGTATGTATGGTTAGTTTTGTCTTTTTTGAACAGATGTGTGTACAATTTTTGAATTGTTTGACTATTGGTTAAGAATTCATTTTTTTTACTTTCCAGTGTGAACTCTAAATAAGTTTGACAATAATATTAAGTTTAATAAAAAAGGTATTAATTTTAATTAATTACTTTCAGTTAATAACTATTTAAATTAAGAATAATTATATTAAATAAATATACAATTAATTTTTTATAATTCTTTTAATTTCAGAATGTTTTAATTTATACTGACAATGGTTATTATATAACCCAGTAGGCCAAGAAACTGAAGGCAGCAAGATAACAAAAGATTGTGGTGAGCATTTAAAATATTTCCCTAACTAATGAGCAATACATATAACACAATTCAATAAACATTTAAAACTGGTCGTTACGACACAAATTAAATTTTTTATAAAAATGTCCGTTTTTCATTTTTAAAATTATTTACTGGGATACATTACTATCTGTGTAATTTCTTTATTATCACTTTGTTTTAATTTGCTTTACAACAAGTGCTCACAAAACTTCTCTTTTTTCATTAAACTAAAATTATCACAAGTAACCAAACATCATAAGGAAAAAAACACATTGTATTTGCAAATACACGATGTTTTTGCTGTTATTTAAGCACATACATACATACACAGTATTCCCATCAGTAATGTTAACTCTACGTACAAGTCTACTGACTTGTAAGAAAAATCTATGTTTATATGTACCTACTTTTAAAAAATTTACTTAAGTTTACTATCTTGTTAACAAACAATTGAAACCCTTTTTCCACGCTTTAAAAATGTCCAATAAAATGGTAATTATATTAACAATAGTTTTACACGTAATAAACGTATGCTATCATCATATGCTACCAACTTTAAAAATCATATTTATCGCCATGACAAAATTTCGGGTTGGCATTACTGTTTCTCATAATCTGCTTGCTCACAGTAATAAGTTTTTCTCACTATAAATATGCGTATGCGAGAAAGTGTTGGTATATTTCCTCGCATACATACTCACACACACATAAATTTTTATGTTGTTCTAGTTTGTGTATGCAGGTCAAGACTTGAAACGGAACGTAATGTAACAAAAAGCAACAACAAAATAAATATTATTTGTATATATTTTAGACAACAACCTTGTTTCAACATACATAAATGTTGCTTGGCAACATGTTAACGTATAAAAGAAAAAAAACAAAACTAAAATGTCAGCAACATGTTGTTTTTTTTCACATAAAAGTATCTGTCTCTCTTCAAATATGTATTGCATTTGGATACGTTTTTTTTTTAAATTTATTTTTAATTTTTATTCGTTTTTGTTTTTGTATTGAACTGGTTTCTTTATTATACACTACATTACGAAATTACAAAATTTGAAATGAGGGGTTTAGACTTTTTTATTATGTACATATGTATGTATGTATGTATGTATGGATGTTTATATGCATGTATTTATTTGAAATGCATTTGAATGAAAAACCTTGTAATACAAAATAATATGAACAGAAATCTGACGTCATGTTACTAAGGCATACATACATACATATGTATGTATATACACATACATACAAACATACATATGCAAAAATATTTGAAAGAATCAGTGTGAGTGGCAATCCATGCATCTATGGGGGCTGGTGGTTAAAGTTAATAGGTATTCTTTGTGTTATGCATTTTTCATTTAAATCTAGGTAAATGGGTCACGCCCCCTAATTTAAGCAATAAAAAATTTTATTTTTTGCATTTTAATGACCAAGAACTAGATTCTTAACATACTAACCCACATTGAAGTGCCTTTCTTTTGTTTCACTTTTTTTGATTTGTTTTATTCGTCCTAGTTTAGTTCCAAGTAATACATACCTATGTACATCCAATTTTGACCTGAATTTTCTTGTTTCCACTTGGATCCATATTTCTCTTCCTCCTTTTTCTATTGTTTGTTTATTGCTTAATAAAGGAAGTAGATAGACAAACATATGTAACACAATTTAAAAGCCAAAAATATGTACATAGTATATACACACATAGATATGTACATATGTATATACATATGTATTTATATAAATTTAATTGAATAGAGGAATGATTATTGTACATATGTGTGTATGTACAAACAAATATTGTTGCTAACAGCTTCATTATGACCTGGTTTTAAAATGGACAGCTTTCAAAATACATATTCACGTTAAAAAATAAGGAAAATTTAAATTTAAACAACAACAATTGTATTTATTTTAATTATTGTATTTATGATAAATGTGTAATGACATTCAATTTATCTCTGTTTTTAGTTGTAACAAGGTTTCACTAAAAAACGTATTCACATAACTAATGTTAAAAATTGTTAAAACAAAATAGCTATAGACTAAATTGTCTATTTTAAGAAAAGTTACAAAAACCTAGAAGTATTTTTCTGATATTGTTTTAAATAATTGCTATTGCAATTGTACACATACACATTTACATAGTAAATTCAATTGAAAATTTATATTTTTATTATAAATTTGTTTTTATGCGTTTTCTTTGAAGGTTCTTATTTTGCATACATATTTATTTATGTGTTTAATGAGCCTTAGTTATGGAAAAAGTAACTCGTATACGATATGTATTTATTGATTTTCTCCAGCACCCGTTTAAATTGCACAACGCCACTTCATTTATCTTCCATTTAAACAGTATTTTGCATTTATATACAAGTATGTAAATATGTACAAGCAAATTCTAAATAGGTCCTAAAAGTAACGATACGCCGAAATCAACGTTGCCAGAAGATTTTTCAAAAACTATTCTTTAAGTTCAGAAAAAAAACATTTTTTTCATAAATTTTTCTATAAATGTTTAATTTATGAAAAGTTACCTTTTTAATACAATGTTGCAATGTTTTGTTATTGTTTAGGTATATTTAACTTCATTGTCGCGTGTTGTTTCTAAATTAAATTCTACAATTAAGATAATTAAGAACGTAGCCTGATTGGAGAGCTGCGTTCGTGTAGCCGTGTCGGAAATACCGGTTAATATTAACCAATATTTAAAAAAAAATTTTATTACATTTTGTGGAGTGTTTTGTTTTTCTTTAAATTTTCCTTTATTTATTTTATTTCTTTTATTTTTCTATATGTATTTTGTGTTATGTTTATTGAATATATAAGGTTTTATAGTTTAATAATTACCCCTATCGTGAATAAATTTTCCCTCAAAATGTTTCCCCTTTCCCAAAATTGCAATCGTGAATAATATTCCCTTAAAATATGTTCCCTTTTTTGTATTATTTTGTTCACTTTGTTTTGTCTAGGGAACAAAATTTCACATTTGGAAACAAAATTTTATGGGAATAAAATTTCACATTCACATATTCACGATAGGGGGGGTGAATATGTGTTATTCAGTGTTTAAAAAACTGCACTCAACATGTATGGAAAAAAAACTGTTTGCTTTGCTTTTCCATACATGTTGACTGCGGCCCGCCAACAAGTTTCAAAATTTCGATTGGCCCATTGATTAAAAAGGTTGCTCACCCCTGGTTTAAATAATTATTGATACTAGAAATTTATTTTGCATCCACACATAGTCCTTGTATGGTGTCCTTTTTCTTTTTCCTATTTATTAGTTTTTATGTGGTTATTTATTTACATACATACAAACATACATACATACAAGTTTCTATGTCTTTTAATTACATATTTATTTATTTTTTTAGTTCAATAGTATAACAGATAATGAGTTGTGGAAACATCAAGAGCAACAAAGACAACGGGAAAAAGTTTTCGTTACGAAATTGTACTAAAGCTGCCATTATGATACCAACATCTGCCACAAGTTCTTCACCACCAACTGCCTGCATGGGCAGCTTGGGCGATTATATAACCAATTCATCCACTATGCCCGGTACTGCAAATACTAGTAATGGATCGAGTGGAACAGGTGTAGTTGGAGGAGGATCCGGACAAGTAATCAATAGCGCCTTCTTAGGTATAGCATCGTTGATTTTGGAAGGTCGAGCCTTAGCTGATGATGAATATGCCATACAAACGTCACGTAACGAGTTAAAAATACCATTGGGAGGACATTCTGCAGAGGTTGGCAGACAGTCACCAAAACCTTCAACATCTAGATCGGCTTTTACTGAAACCTTTAGTACTACTTTGGGCACTAGTGGAAACAGTTCTTTTTCAATTGATTTAGCTAATTATTTGGGACGTAAATCATCAAATTCTCCAGAATCGATGTCTTCATCATTTTTGCGTGACTCGTACAGCAGTAGTGGTGACAGTGCTTCATCGTCGGTAGATAGCAATCACAGTCGTTGGTCGCAAAAGCTTAGTCAATTGAGACAAGAATCTCCCAATGCTCATCAAGTTTTGGCGTCTAGGCAAAAAGTTTCCATCGAATGCCCGAGAGGCTCAGATGCAGAATATGTTGCCCTCGCTATAAATACCGATCATCATGGTACAAATGAAGAGGGAAGAGGAGGAGACTTTGAAATATTAAAAAGAATGTCCATAAATCAGATGAATTTTTACAATTCGCCCAACTCTATTGGGATCGGAGGTGGAGGTGGTGGTGGTGGTGGTAGTGGATGTGGTGGCAGCAACGTCGGTAGTTTAGGTTCTACTGAAAATTTCATGTGCTCTCTACAATCTCTAGCCAGCAGTACATGTTTACGTGTTGGCAGTCCCCTACTAGTCAACACAACTTCTCCGCCTCGATATTCTAATAATAGACAACCAACTGCAAACGCATCTAGATTTTCAACAACTCCAAAACAAAAATTAGATTTCTCAACCGATTCCCCCGGTAGTTCAGGCAGTTGTAGTGGTGTTTCCGCGAAATCCTGTTTTACTGCTTCTTCTCCAAATAGCAATAACAAAGATTATTTGTTGCGTAAAATCAACACCG
Source organism: Paykullia maculata (assembly GCA_003055125.1). Classification (NCBI taxonomy): domain Eukaryota; kingdom Metazoa; phylum Arthropoda; class Insecta; order Diptera; family Rhinophoridae; genus Paykullia; species Paykullia maculata. The sequence continues at coordinate 9,034 of NDXZ01003922.1, read as the reverse complement.
CAACAACACAACATACGACTGTAACTGTTCCCCAAACGGCCAATAATAAAATCATCAGTTCTTCTGCATTCAGCCACAAATTACATTCGAATTTTTTTAACAGACACTCTTCTGTAACCGCAACAACAACAACAACAACATCATCATCTCCTGCTTCTGCAACAGCAAGTCGAAACCAATCATACCCCCAACAGGGTCCACACTGTGATCAGTTCCTTAGAAAAATGGGACTAGCCAAAGGCGATGCCTCAGAGGCTGAGGAACACCACTGTGATATGTCGTACGTTAACATAACGGTATGTTTAATTAAAAAATGAAAATAAAACATTATAAAACATTTAAACGTTTAAACGTTTTTTTTTCAGTGCACACGTTGGCGTGCCTATTGTAATAAAATGGAAAGTATTTTAGATTCTGGTGAGCCCATATGCATAGAGGTATATTTGGGTCCAGTAGGTCATAAAATATTACTGGAACAATGGATAATAACACAAAACGAAAAGTAAGTGCTTAATATGATGTAAAGTTTTGAATTCCTTTATTCTAATAATAGCAAATTTTATGATAAAAACAAATTTTCTCACAATTCGAACATGACATACATATATTCGTGTTGGACATACATATGTACATACCTGCCAGAGTAATATCTTGTCCCGTGTTAGATTATACATATTGCATACTCAGTCTATTACATATTTTACTCTAAAAATAAAAATATTTCAAAACAACATACATATCTTCAGAACTGGTTTTATGTAGCATTTCAAATACATTAAACAAAAGTTATTATTATGTATTATATCCTGCGATAACTACTCGCAATTTCTAAAGTGTTATTTTTTTTTTACCGGCTCTGTATACATATTTATATATAAACACATACATACATATATCGAATCCCTGCAGGAAGCCTGGGGTCAAGTGTCTTCAAGTCACCACTTTTGTCGGCTATTGTGATGACTATTTGGTGATATTGTCAACAAAGCGTCAATACTTTTTATTTTGCTAGTAAAAAGTATCAAAAGTGTAGACTAGAATTACTAAAATGACCTAGTGAATCTCTGATTCTAATGTCTCTATATGGTCCCATAAGAACTACCTAGTCATTAGTTCTAATGAATTCGCAATGACAAGTACATGGTAAATGTCTAGAGCAAAGAACCATTGTCTGGGGTATAATTGGTCAGTAGTACTGGTGACAAAATCAATAGTGAATCAGTACTGTTTCACTATCGACATTTCCTATAAATTATTTATTAAATTATTATATTAACAGCATTTACATACATACATATGTATGTACATATCAAAGCTGTAAACGAATCATTCATATTTGCTTTTTAACTAATTCACTATGAATTAAAAAAAAATTGAATGCATTCATTTTGCTTTTATATGAAAAGAATTATAATATGAATGCATTTATCATAAGTTCAAGCAACTTGAATGCTTTTATCTCATTCAAAAAAATTAATGGAATGAAAATTTGAATCCATTCATTTTGAATTACAAGACGTGAATGCATTCATCTTATTTAGAAAAATAAATGAACTAACAATTTCAATCCATTCATATAAAATAAAAAAAACGTGAATGCATTCATATCATATATAAAATTTTTTATTTCATTCATTTTTTTTCTGAAAATTCACATGCTTTAATTCATGATGAAAGCATTCATATTTTAATTATTTTCATATAAAAGCAAAATGAATGCATTCAAAATATTACAATTCATTGCATGAATGATTCACAGTTTCATTTAAAAAAGAATAATGAAAATAATCATATGTATAAATTTCAGTTCCTTAAAGAAAATATCATAGTGAAACCTAAGTCAACCGTAATATAATAATAATAACACATACATACATACATATGTATGTATTTACCATTAGTAGCTAGTTGTTGTCTTTGTTTGTGCAATTACAAGCTGTTAAATTACATATGTATGTACATATGTTCATTTCTTTGTTACCTTTATGTGTATAATCAGTTTTACAATAATCGTTATTTTTATGGCTATTCCTCAGACAACCACCGCCCACAATGACGCTGCCCTCATTATGTAGTGCCATACGTAGTCAGTTGTATTTTTCACAAATCAGTGCCTGGTGTGATCTCATTAAGAAATCGGACAAGACCATTTTTGAAACTGGTCGCGTTATCTTTAACACCACACCTACAACATCGATAAGTGCAGCTGGCGATTTGGCAATCACAACAACAGCACAGTCAGCAACAACAATGACTACCTCACAACAGCAACAGCAACACACCACAGTCATGTCGCCGTCAGTGTCATCGTCGTCCTCTACCTCGTCTATGGGTGGTAGTGGAAGTGGTGTAGGAGGAGTAGTAGGTTGTGTTAATAAAAAACGTTATTCAGCGCCACGCTTAAATATTTTCTATCGTATTAAACAATTTGATAGCACTGCTTGCTTTAATTCAAAACCAAATGTACACAATTTTCCAAATGTCAATATATCGGAAAATTGTAGTATATCGGTTTGTTTAAAAAGTCTTCCACGTTTTACGGGGGGTATACCGAAAATTGGAACAGCAGCAACAGCAACAACAACTACAACTACCCAGCAACAGCAATATTATAACCCATCAAGTGGGTTAACGGCAACGGTATCAGTGATAGAGACACCGCCCGTAAACTCGACTACTAAAAGTAAAACAACGACAGGCGCTGAAACTTCAAAAACAGAAGCTGCTGTTGCTGTAACATCTGCAGCAGCAGCAGCAGCACCATCAACAACAACAACAATAACAACAAATGCCAATAAATCAAAATTTTCAATAATGAACTGTGATAAAAATAATTTAAAAGAACATCAGCACCAACAACAAAAACCCTTAACTGCCTCCTCATTTAGCTCGTTTAGTGTTAAAAATTCCACATCAGTCGATCAGCAGGAGTACGATCATAATAAACATCAAGAACAAGATGTGGATATTGAATGTGATGAGCAAAATATTGACTTAAGTGCCGGTGGCGATAATAGCATACTGTCACGCGGCGGTGCGAGTGTTGGTGATTATGATAGTTCCAATTCCTCATTTAGTACAAATAATAGTGGAAGTCTTTCGCATCGCGAAAAGCAACTTCTCAAATATCGCAAACGCATGTTGAAACGTGATAGAAAGCAACAAGGGCGTAAAGCTAATGAAGACGTTGGCAAAAATCAGCTGCAAGATCCCTTTAACAGGAATAACAGTAGCTGTAATAAAATGGAACAGGGGGAATGTGATGAAGACAACAATGATGAGGCTGATGATGTTGAGCAACATGATGATGGCAGTAATAGTAGTGACAACAATGCCGATTATTTTACTGAACGAAATCATTATCGTGGCGTTAATAGTTTATTAGGAAAAGACCAAAGACAACAATTACCAAATAATCGTATTAATAGCATTCCTTTAACCACAAACCAACTATTACAGCAGCAGCAGCAGCAACATGTTAAAATGATCTCAACAGGTACGCAAACTATCAGCAACGCCTGTATAGCTTGTGGTGCTGAAAAGTCAATGATATGCCTAAAATGTAATCCTTCAGAAGCAACGCATGCTGCAAATGATGCTGTAACAATAACAACAACAGCAACAACCGACTCTTTGTATAGCTATGAAGAGGTTATGGATGCTGAGACATCATCAGCCAGTAGTTTAAGTAGCAGTGATATTATTCATACACCACGTAATAAGGCCGAACTATTATTACAAGCCATACAACGTACTCCGAAGTCAAATAAGAAATATAAACATAAATCCAAAGACTTAAATCAAATGGCTGCCATAAATCAACAAAAACAACAGCAACAACACTTTCCCCATACCACCAACAACACCACCACAACCATAAATAGCAATAATAATCTTAGAAATTCTAATAATAACTCCAGCTTTACCAATTGCTTAAACTCCAGCCCAGACATCAGCAACAGTAGTAGTAACAGTGTTTTAAATAGTGTTTTAATCAACAATAATAATATGAGCAGCCAGAATAGTGTAGTTGGTTGCCAAATGTGCAAACGTCAAAAGACCCAACATCATTTTAATCAGCCATCATCGAGCGAAGAATTGCCAACCGAAGATAATCGTGCGTTGGTCAACAGCTCAGTGACTATCAATGCAACAACTGAAAATGCTACTCGAAATGTATCTGCTACAGATGATGGAGGTGATGGCAGTGGTGGTGATGTTGCCGGAGATGAGGATAATGGTGATAATGAGAAGGATGGTGGGAAAACCCCATCACCTGATTGTGTAGATAATGTATCGATTGTGATTGATGATGATGATGATAATGATGATGGCAAACATGTTAATATGTCGTCAGAGAACTCTTGTGATAATTTAAATGATAATGAAATAATGGAAGAAGTAAGTATAATTGAGATAACTAATTTATAATTGATACACTTACGACAGCGCGTAACAGATAATTGATGCCTTAATAGTTCTATTGCGAAATGAGAGTAGACAAGTAGTAAAGGACAAGCAAAAACTGCAAGTTTTTTTTTTTTGTTAATTATCTTGTAATTTTTGTAAAAGGTCTATCTGTTTCTTTCTCTTTTTAAAAAAAAGTTCAGTAAAGTAAACAATAAACCAAAACTACTTTTCTGCAAAATAGAAACAAAAATGTACAAAAGTAAGGGGATGCCAAAATCAAATTTTCTATCCGAAGAAGAAAAGTTAAAAACGGTTTTTACAGCTCAACAAAAAAACATAAATCAAAAAACATATTTAAAAAAAAAACTTTTCAAGAAAACAAAGTCGAGTTTTTCAATATGTCATATGTAATTATTTTTAGTTCCGTTTTGCTCCTATGTTTAAAACAAATTTCATTTAACGTTTAAATTACTTTAATATCTTTTTACCTGCATTATTCTGAGTGAAATTTTGCATTGAAGTAATGCAAAAACCACCATCTTAAAAGTATTTTTCTTTCTATGTCAACAACATTTTTTTGAGACTCACTTTTACTATAAAAAATCTTTCAATATAATAAAATTGTTTTAAATTTCTAGGAATATTTTGTAACCTCTACAAAATTAACCCCAAATATAAACCGCAGCTTTCTAGATTCGAAAGTTTGCTGCTCTCAAATAGCCAAATCAAGTGCTAATGATACAGATAGATGTGAAGAATATCGGGAAAGTTTTTGCTCTACTCCGCCTTTGGAAGAACAGGCAAAAAACCATTCCAGCTCCGAAGGCCCTGTGATGATGGCACAATTTAAGACGCCTACACTTAGTGAACAGCAGCAGCATACGATGAAAAGTAAAACTCAACAGCCATTGCAACCCCATAAACATACACCGAAACCGAATCTTTTGCATATCGCTTGCAATTTTAATAAAAACGAAGAACAGCATACTAACGGTAGCAATAGTATGGATAATAATACACCCACCACCCACAATCCAATATTGTTAAGACGTAGTTTGCCTAAGGTTAATCTAACACCCATATTTTGTAACTCCAAATCAATGGTTGGGGTCGCCTCATCGCCCATAACCATTGGTAACGGTGTGTGTAATGGTTCTACAAATGATTTGACAGCAAAAGTATGCAACTTAGAGGATATAAGCATAACAGACGCTTCACCAGCATTCTCATTTGAGTTGCCCTCTAGCCCGTTACTCTCGCTAGCGGTGCAGAAGTCGAATTCAGCTCCTACTTTACCAAATTCACACTCGCTTTCACCACGTTTTGTTAAAGCATCGACCATATACAAAAGAAGATCTCGTCATTTGTCCGATCGTTCAGATCGTTCTTCGCTTGGTTCAGATGAACAATTATCAGATGAAGATATCGATTCCGGCATGTACAGTCCATTTGCTGCATCACCGGTCAAGTTAAGAACTCGTTTGTCGGCTTTATTTGGTCGTAAACCGTTACTGGGTAATTTAGAGGAATGTCTGTTGCAACGACGCTTATGCCCCAAAATCGAGGTAATGGGTTTTAAATTACTTCTGGGAGCATCGGGAGGTTTTTGTCCCACACAGTTAACAATACCAGCAGCTGCCTACTTTTATGAACTTAAGGGTGAAACCTTAAGTACACCATATTTGGTAAGTCTTGATTTGGTACCAAAAAATAATATAAATAATAATAAAAAATAAAAAAAAATATATGAAAATAATTTTTATGAATTTTATCTCCCTTTAAAAATACAGTGTGAAATACGTTTACCTCGCAAAGGTTACACAGTGCCACGTTGCGGCACTATTCAGGCAACTTTACTAAATCCCATGGGTACTGTTGTTCGAATGTTTGTTATACCGTATGATATGCGTGATATGCCAACACTGCATCAAACTTTTATCAGACAACGTATCTTGGCAGATACGGGTATGCAAAATAAAAAAGATTTTCAGCAAAACGGTGGTATTGTGGCTGGCAAACATTTAAACAATATCGTCAATAATGCAACATCAACTTCAATGACTAATAATGCAGAGCGACAGAAAATACAGCAACACCAGAATCAGCATCAGCAACAAGAAAAGAACTCACCTTTAGGTCAGCAAGAACCGCTTTCACCAACTCAATGTAACAACGAAAGTCCTTTGGGACATTTTATATCAGCTGAGAATATGAAAAGTTTAAGATATTCCATACACTTGAGGTAAGTTGTTAAAAGAGTTTAATAATATTTAATAACATTATCCACAAGTTATGCACAATAGACAGCTAACGCTGAATAAATCCCAACTATGAAACTGCATATAAAAACTTTTAATTTTCACACTTGACAGTTACGGGTGCGAATTAAATCTTGTTGTTATGGACTTGCAAATATGTACCTTAAATGGGATCAAATTAAACGCGCCGTTGTTGCCAATACCAGCATTATAACACTCTATTCGATTAAGACTGCGATGAGAAGATTTTTTTTTTTTTTTAATTAATAACATAAAATACAAAACCAGAATTAACAAATATCGAAATTAATATGCAAGAAAAATATCAATATATCGATATATTGCAAAGTGAAATATCGACTGATTTTTAAAAGAATATCGATTTATTGATATATCGATATATTTTGCCCAACCCTAGTACATATATACACCAGATGGTTGTCCGAATTAAATATTTAATAATTTACAAACGGAACAAAATTAATATACCAGCCGTATATATTTATACCCTTCACCACAGGTGATAAGTATAAAAAAGGTATGGATTTGTCATATTCCGTTTGTAATTTCTACAATATTCATTTGCGACCCTTAAAAAATAGCGAAGTCGATTTAGCCATGTCCGTCTGTCCGCACGGTTGGTTAAAATCAAGTTTTCGTAGCTCCCATTGGTCACCCAGACTTTCGAGAAAATCGGTATTGAAAACTGGCAAGATCCATCAATAACCGGCTGAGATATAAGTGAAAAAGACGACTGCCTTTTGCAGTTTTTAGATAAACTATAGCCATGTTTGAAAAATTGAATTAATTGGTCCATAATCTGCAAAGATATAGGCGAAAAACCTATACGGATCAAAATTTCTATCATAAAAAAATCAAGTTTTCTAAGACTTTAACTGCCTTTCGAACATATGAATTCATACAAACATACATACACTTGGTGAAGGGTATCTAAGATTTGGCACAGCCGAATAAAGCGCTCTTACTTGTCTTTATTTTACTTTTGAAAAAAAAAATTGATCAAAATTAGATTTATGCAATTTTCGAAGCAACAAAACTTAATTCTTAAAATGTTTATAATAAACTAAAAAAAAATCTTAGGAAAAATAATTTCTTTCTAATAATGCTTTTCTTTCACTTTCTTTTTTTAATAGATTCCAAACATCACGCACCGGTCGCCTAATGCTGCACACCGATATACGTCTGTTAATATCACGGCGTACGGATTGCGACACAGCTGCTGCACACGCCAAAGGTGTTTTGGAAGCACCAAATGAACTTATTACGAATACTGTGATGCCAACAAATCCCAAATATAGTGCACGTCAAGATCAAACAACAAGTAAAATTTAGTAGTTATTAAAAGCTGCATGTGTGCCAGTCGATATGTTTCAACAGCTGCAACAAAAACTACAACAACGCTGGCAAAGAATATGGGTTTAAAGAAACACCAAAAAAAAAAAACAATTAATAAATAAAACCGAAATTGTGCTCATTAATTTAATTAACTCTCAGATAATGCCTACAATTCGGATTAAATGTTGGAGAATGCAAAATCTTATTTTACACACATACTTGAAATGCTTGTGAAATGCTTAATGATTTTAACAATTGTTTCCTTTTCACACACAAAACACACAATCAAAAATACCTACGCCTATTTAATTAATCTATGTCACCAAAATGTCTTTTTTTTTAAATATTATTATTATTACGATTTTATTTTTTTAATGATCTGAGTATTTTTTATTATTTTTTATAAAAAAAA
>NDXZ01003912.1:0-10233 GCA_003055125.1 Paykullia maculata | reverse complement strand
CTGTCCGTGTGTATGTTGAAATCAAGTTATCGTAGCTCCCGTCTGTTGTATGTGGTAACAAACTTTTGGAAATACTTTCGATATTGATCTCCGGCAAGATCCATCAATTACCCGCTGAGATATAAGCAAAAAAAAAAAACGACTGCCTCGTTATAATATATTTGAAAAAAATTATACCATTTGGCCACAGATGGTAAAGGGTATATAAGATTTGGCTATTTAAAAAACGACAACTAAAATTATATTTTTAAAACGAACAAGCACCTTTTTAGGCATATAGAGAGGAGTAGACATAAATTTTTCTTGTCATTAAAATATGTCAACCTAAGATGACATAGTTGGAACTTTATTGAACCTGAAAAGTATAAGTATTATTTATGCCCAAAAAACTTTTAGTAAATTTTCAAAATTTATCTAGCTTTGTTGTAATTCTGTATCTGAAGAATGCATACTAATGCATTTGTTTATTAGCTGATATAATAAATGTTTACAAAATATGTATAATTTTATATATTGTAATTTATTGCACAAATAGTTAAGTCTAAATATCACAAAAAGAGCATTCGAAAAGTGCTTTATGGGTGTTATTTCACTCACGACTGCATTGCAGGGTAAGTTTTTAATATCAATTTGTTTAAAAGATAAAGGCATATTTTGTTTATAATTTATTATACGATTTGTTTATGTTTAGAAAAACGTAAAAAAGCTAAATATTCTTTACTATAAATCATAATCAGTTTCTCTCACATCTATACAATGTAAGAAAGTATAAAAAAGTAACAGGCTAAAGGCGAAGTATTTGAACCACCAAAAAATACAAAAAAAATTCTCAATAAAAGTTATCTTTACAAGACTTTTGTTTTTTTAAATATGTTTTTGATTTATTTCAAAATTTTATGTAACTAATAAATTTGAAGAAATGCTTTTTATCTTTTGATGTTTATATTTTCTTTTGGTAATAAAACACCGATACATACATACATATTTACATACATATGGTATATTATTTAATATTAAATCCCTAAACGAAAGATAAAGATTTTAAATGAAATTTTATACATGTAATTAAGAAAACGATTTTATAAACTTATATAATTATTTTTTTCTTGGCATGCTTTCCAAATATGTAATAAACTCTTAATTTATACCAGAAAAATCAATTAATTACAATTTTATTTGAATTTTATTTTTTATTGTATAATAAAACTTATTTGTTTTATTTTTCGGTTGACAAAAAATATTTATTTTTTATTTGTTTTGAAAAACAAAACATTATTTAAGATTTATTTTTATTTATTAAATAACGATAATGTACATGGGGTGTTGAAATCATAACCAAGTTTCCGGACTTTATTTAACGTCTTTATTATAAAAAAGTTAAACAAATCGTTTGAGGACATAAAAGAAAAAAACTTACGGCCGTATCTCACTATTTGCAAAATATTTTTATTACAACTGAAAATAGTTTCATAAGAATAGAATTTAGAGAAACTTTTCAATGCCAGAAAAGTTTCAGAAAGTTCCTTTAAAAAGGATATTCAAGAAATTCTAATACAAATTTTCCAAAATCCTTAACAAATTTAAAAATGAAAAGTAAATTAATTTGTTATTTAATTGATTTGCCATAAATGTATAAATTTTTTCTAAAAAAAATATATCGACAAATTTTATAAACTATTTTGATTAAAGGCATGTGCCATTTTTTAAAGATAAATTAACGATAACTTTCTAAAAGAAGAGAATTAAGGAAGATTTGCTGACAGAGATTTTTTTTATCGAAACATTTTTTGCAAATATTTAGATATTTTTTTTAAAATTTAATTTTAAATAAAATATTTATTGCAATTAAATGTAAATAAAAATTTTTTGAAATGATCTATTCTTTAACAGAATATACAAAATTTTTTTAAAAATTAATTTTTTTATAAACATATTCAAGTGAAATTAAAAAAAAAATTTAATATTTTATAATAAAATTTTTTTTTTTTAATTTAATGTTATTGTTTAAAAATTTCTAATAAAATTTTTTTATTCAAATTATAGGTACATATAATGATTTTTTAAAAATATAAATCTCAGGGTTTTTTTAAATAATTTTTTTGTTTTTAGCTCAGAATTGTCTAAATACATATTAAGATTTTATCAAACCATTTATCTCGTCCTCGGTATAAAAAAAACAACAAAACAAAAGCAACACAAAATAAAAACAAGAAGGAGCAGACAAAAAATGTCGTCGTAGTTTTGTTGCTGTTTCTTGGTATGTGGGCGTTTTTGTGTGCTGCTTCCTTTTGCAATGCAGAAAATTTTTGTTTTGTGTAGATGAATGTAAGAGGATTTTTGTGTCTTTTTTGTTATGCTGTTTATGAAATACGTTCGCTTAAGGTAAATGAAATTTTTTGTTTGCTTTTAATTTGTGTTGCAATAACAAATCACTTTTAAACATTTTCGTTAGTCTTAACGAAATGTTTTCTAAAAACTGCGTCATAAAGAGAGCAAACTAGGTGTTTTTTTTTAAGCTAGTGGTGGTGGTAGTAGAAGTATTAGAAAAACAAATATCAAATTTAAGAAATCTAGACAATATTTTCTATTATTTATTTACATCAAAACGACCTTGGCTGGAAACTTGACATTTTGTTTTTTTATTAAATAAATGATTGCGATAACCGATGGTTAATTCCAGTTTGAAACAGTGCATATGTTATTATGTATGTTTGTAGGTAGGTATGTGTGTATGAAAATAAAAAAAATTAAACATCCACTTACGTGTTAAAAGTTTTTTGATAATCCTTAATTTGTTTGCGTGAAAACTCATGGAATTCCGTGTAAACATTGACCACCTTGAAGTTGTGTGGTACTTCGATGCCTGCCTCCTGGGAGTCCATAATAACCTGGCGTCTGTTAAGAATGTGTGACAATTCGGAAGAATCTGTAGATGCCGAATCGCAGCTATTGGGCCGACCCAAAGAGGAACGGCGACCATTTGAGGTGTTGGCTCCAGAAACAGAGGAGGCAGCAGAAGAAGCATTCGAGGAGACAGACATTTTTAAATTTGTTGTTTTTATTTATTTTGAAAATCACTTTATTTTAACAACAGTTCAATTTTGTTTTTACTTTTAATTGATAGACAAGTGCAACAACAATAACAATTGTTTTTCGGTAATTAAATACACACCCTAAAAAGGATTATTTTTTTCCTTTTTATAACACTGAACTTTTTACTTACAAAAAAAAAAATTTATGAGTTTTACTTTTAGTTATTATTTAAAATTTGTATGTTTTGTAAAATGTTATTATTTATTTATGTACTTAAATTCCGTTATAAATTTTAGAATATTTTATTTTGCGCGACTCCAACTCTTTACGACCGCTAAGTTAGTTAGTTGAGGAGTGACTGATGTTTACAAAAAAAATAAAATTCCATTCAAATGCTCTTTTAAGCAACTGTGATACAAATTAACTGACATGGTTGCAAAAAATGGTAGGTATTATTTTTATTATTAGAAACAAAGCATGTTAAACCAAAACTTTTTTATTAGCGTTGCCAGAATAATTTATCATACTTTGAAGATTTTTAATACAATAAAAAATTGAGTTCTTAAAATATCATAAAATTTAAATTAACCAATCGGTTATTTTGAATAGCCATTTATATTTTTTATTGTTTCATTGACTTAAATTGAAACAAAAAAATTAACAACCTTTTACAACGAAAATTGATACATACCAGTGTATGTATCGATTGATTAAAAAGAACTATGTGTGGTCTATCTTTACAAGAATGTATCTAAGCTTAAAACATTTTTTGTATTGTTCTAAAGTTTGCGTTTTTGCGACTGAGGCATAAAATAAATAATCGATTAACATTATATTTAAACATATTTAAATAACTCTCCTCTGTTTTTATGTTTCAAGTGAAATTAATAAGAATTTAACAACAATTTGTATCGTTTTAAACACACCAAATAAATAAATAACAAAATAAAATATATACAAAAAAATCAACTATTTTTGCTTCATAGAATTTCAAATAATTTTTATATACATACAATAATTATTAAGGATTTTTCTGAGTAGAGAAAAATCAAAAAATTCATTTTTTACATAAAAAATTCGTCTTTTTTGTAATTGATATATAACTGACAATTTTTTGATGTTAATATAATAAAGGAATATAAATACATATAATAGAAAATATATATGTATGTATATACATGTGTCGAAATTAAAAAAAACCTTCATTGTGAGGAAGTTTTAAAAAAAAATAACTTATCTGTAATTTTCTAGCAATAATTAAGAGAAAAACTGGGACTTTTTTGATAAAAAAAATATTTATTAATGTTATGTTTACACCATGTTAATAAAACTTTTTTAAAAAAATTCGTTTCATTAAAAACTTAAAAAAGCACAAAACTGTTTGTAAGATTATTACAAACAAGTTCTTTAAATTGAGAATTGAATAATTTTCTATAAAAGAGGATTATCTTTAAAAACTTTATAAAAACGTATACCTACAAAGGGAAATACTTATATCTATACAAAAACAAGGAAAATATTTTTCAAATAAAATAGGGATTTGCTGAAATAGGCGATTATTTTATATATAAAATACATTACATTGTCAATTACTTCGTTTATGAATTCTCATAACTTTGCAAATAATAAAAGTAGGTAGGTATTTATTGTTTTTTTTTTTGCTAATAAAAACAATTTAAATACGATAATAATTAAAGAACGGAGTTTTGAAGTTCTTCGTATCGTGTTTGGTGTTAAAACTTTAAAATAAGAACGTTTTATCCACTTTAATAAATTTTACCTTACTAATGCTTACGAGAATTTATCCTGGGTAGGCAGAACTGTATACACTACTTGAGTAATTAATAATAAAATTTTATAACATTTTTGTATTGTCACAGTCGACTGTTGTTTGGCAAAATTCAAGACAACCGGTTCGGTAAATAATCGGCCAACATCCGTATGTCGAAAGAATGGCCTTTGCAATAACCTTTACGATTACACTACTGTTTTAAAAAGCAACAAAAAATGCTTGCTTTTCAGTTGGAAACCTGCAAGCGTTACAATACCTTAGGAACCCCTGTATACCGTACTATCAATCATTTAAAAACTTCCATTTTGGTAACTTAACTTTTTTCAATTTAATAACTATTAAAAAAACCGGATTACATTACTTAAATTAAGCTCGAACAAATTCACACTTATAAATTCAAGTCTAGTTTCGATTTACTTTCTGCCTCATCGTCAGGCACATAATTGGGTGACAAAGCTTTACCTCTATGATTAAAAGAATAAAATGATGGGAAATTACTTAAAGTATCCCAGGACTTGGCTTGCATATCGACAGTAGCGCGGATTTCTTTAAAATTACCCACAATTTGGATGAGATTGTAAATGACTACAACCAAGCTAAACACAATTTGGAAAACGATCTAAGGACAGAGAAAGGATCTTGAGAAAATCAAATTATTTTGAAGAGGAGTATAACTTACATCTAATGGTAGCTTATTAAATTCCTGTTCGGTTAACCGTAAATATGTCCGATCTAAAAAGAAAATTGTTTATTTCAGCCAATTAACCTTAATTTAGCAGTTTCTTAAACTTACAATGAGCCGCTGAATAGGCGGCATGTGCCAAACTTGCAAAGCCTGCTATTAGCAGAAATTTATTAAAAACTGTATTGGCCATATTTATTTAAAGAAGTTTATCGTTTTCTTCTTAAAATTTGTATATTTTGTTTGTTAATTCCTTTAAGTTAAAATTTGCTTTGAGAGTACAAATTTTTTCTTCACTAAAAAATTACTTGTCAATGAAAATGACGTTTTACAGCTGTAGCTCTCAAACTACAGTGCAAGAATAACACAGAGTTGTTAGCAGTGTTGTCAAGTGTAGCGGTTTGCCAAAAATATGGTCAATTGAAAAGTTATTTTGCGTGTTTATATGATATGCCGACATGTCGAATTATAACAGCTTTTTTTTATTAATTTTTTTAAATTAAAATAATTAATCTTATTGTTTGTAAATATAAAACTGCAATACTCGTGTATTGTTGTATTGCATTTGCAATATAAATTCAATTACCCTATTAAAACATTCTACGATAATATTACGATTTACATATAGAGCTTAAATAAATTTATTTAACATTAACAATGTATAACTTTTCGACATCTATAAAATATTAAGAAATTTCCTGTTGTAGGTATAAACATTTTGAGTTCATTTTTGATTTTTGGGAAATCTTGTTTCATAAATATTAACGTTTTATTTTAGGTAAAAAGAAAACGTTCACATAAATTTGTAGAATATTTACTAAACTTCTGTTAAAAGAAGAAAGCAATCTCATAAACAATTTTTGGTTAATTTCTTTCAAATAATTTTGTTAACAAAAAAAATAGATTTGTTAGTATCAACGACTTTGTTAATTATATTAGTTAAAGTCAACTAAGTTTTCAATCAAATCATGCTCTTCGACATTCAAAACTTTATTACAACCACTTGTCTTGCATAAGTGACAACTCGGTTGTGATTGTAACATACACTTGTAATATTCCAAGCCATTGGAAGAACAGTCCCGTATAATGTGGCCCTTTTGCAGGCTGAAATACTCAAAACAAGCCCCTTGTCCAATATTGGTGGGTTCCAGATCATTTAACGGGCAAGGCGAAGGATCACCTTTAATAATCTCATCACAATCGTTGTCAAAAGCACCACATTGATAGCAGTGCAAACGGTCGGAAGGGAAGGAGCCATGATTACAGAAACTATCCTCACACAAACGACAGTGGGTGGAAGAGGTATGATTACAATTGAGTTGTGGGCTTTCGCAACCTCTATGTGTTATACCGTCTTCAAAAGTAGCCACTAAACATCTTGCTGCCGGCACCTCACATTCCTCGATCTCTAAAAATCCTGGCCTTATCCAAGCCGCACAATTTGAATCTGTTAAACTAGAACATTTGTAGCAGCGCGTAAAAGGCATTCTGTTGCAGTCTATAGGTATGTCACATTCATATTCACGATTTTTCTCAGTACTATTTAGAGGTACTACAGAACATCCCCTTTCAACATGCCAATTTTTAAACTCGACGGCGTAGCAAGAGGAAGCCTCGGGAGAGCCACAAAACGAAGTTGCCACTTGCGAAGTATTAAAGCGACAACTGCCACTTCCCCGTTCCGAATTGCATTGCAAACATTGTTGCGTTTCCAAATTACCGATGTTGCAAAAGTCCGGTCCGCTACACATTAAAGTGCGATTCATATTTTCCTTAACTTCCTCAGGCATTAGATCCGAGCAACCGCGCTCCACATGATCCATATTATGGTAAATAAAACACGAGCTATTCATACCAATTCTTACATTCATTTCACAGGCCTCATATTGTGTGATATTGTCGTTATGAACCAAATCCCTTTTGCAACCACGTTCCACCATTGAGTTACATTGCGCACATTTTAATTTACTAGTTGCCGGTGCGTTGTTACAACCATTGTAGTCGCAATAGATAACACGCGTAGTTATAGTATGATTTGTAGATGAACGACACCCCCGATAGGTTCTGTCAATTTCAATGTCATCGATGTAACAATTATCCACTTCCTGGTGAATGGGACAAGGATGGGGGTTTCCTACGACCCTGTCACAATTATGTCCACTACATTGATAACATTTCAGACGACCCGGCGGATATACACCTTTGTTGCAGAGATTCTCATTGCAGGATTTTTTATAAGAAGCTCCAGTTGTGGGTGTGGCATCAGCGCAACCGCGATATGTTACAGAATCGACTAAAAAGAAGAAAAAGCTGACAATAGAGAATGTAAGATTAGAGTGTAAAAGATAAACTTTACAATACGATAGGCAATAAGGGTATTATGCATGTGTGCTTATATTTGTTACGCCCAAATAAAAGTGTCTAAAACACCCACCGTAAAATTATAGTGATAGTCACAGTTACTCTTTCTAATGTCCAAATAATGGCAATGGTTTCGCCAATGATAGTTCAATCACAGCTCTTAGTTTGCCATTAGTTCAGGCACGACAAGCCCGTATTAGTTTAACAATAGTCATTTTTTTAGTTTACGAACAGTTAGTATGCCATTAAGTTTTGTGTAGGGTACATTATGGTTGTACTTGACCGACTCTAGCTTTCCTGTTTGCATATTATTTGTAAAATAACAATTCGCATGAATTTAAAGTTGTTTAAACTTTTTTTTAGCGTTTTATGGTGATTAGAAAGAAAATTTTATGGCATGACAAATGTCAATATTATTTATTATGATAAAACTGATAAAATATTAAGTTAATTTGGCCACAAAAAGGTTAACGACCAGCAACTATGATTACGAGTATGGAACACTATTAGCTATTAAAGAGACAATATACTTATGTACGTATGTATGTACATATTTATGTAATTTTGTGCACAACTTATTGTGTAACATATTAAATCAAGGTAATGCTTTCAAATGTTTAAATTTCGAAATAATTTTTGTGTAAAATGTTTATTTGTAAATTGAGAATTTAACTGTGGAAACGACCTACATACTTCCAAAAATGACCCAAACGTGTATGAAAAAGAGCTAACAGCAAATAAGTCTCACGTAAATACAAATGATCGGTGCATACATGATTGCTCCTTGTTCTTCTAAAAGGCGTGCACCCTGTTATTACCTAAGCCCCCCATAAAACTGTTAAAAATATGGTTAAACCTTTACTGACAAATGTCTTATGCCGGAATGACAATAAAAGTTAAACGCAAACAATTTAAAGTATCATCAATTGACGTGTAGGGTATACTTGTAATATTTTCACGCTTAGCTGACTAATAATGATTTCAAATGTTAGTTCTTAGTTCAAGAACGCATGTTTGTAGCCCCTTCTCTTTGAATAAGGTGCAAGTTTGCTTGTGAAGCACACGAGAGCTAAAATATCAAGTACGGGGTGTCTGGTGGCAGATATTTATTTTCAAACTTAAATAAAAAACGTAATAATTGAACACACTGTTTAAAATGTGTCGCCTGGCCTCGAGAATTTTCGAAAAAAAATGGTCCAATTATCTCATGCGTGGATAAGGCACACCAAACAGTTACCCTGGGGCAATGCAATGGTTTTTGATGTTTCAATCGAGGGTTGCGGGTTCTTGGAGACCAGTAACGGCAGTTTTGCTTGTTGACGTGGCCGTTTAAGTGAAAATAAACAAAATTGTCGACAAGCAATTACGTAAGAATCATTACTTTTAAAAATGTCTCCACAGTGAACGCCCGATGCTCACTCGACCACTGCGACATCGTGACTGACAAATCCGCACAATCAATTCCAATGGCGCCACCCTGCGCACCGTTTATTACTTTTGTAAATAATCGTATTTAAAAATATAAATTTGCCACCAGACACCCTGTATATGCAAGTGTAGTGTGCATGTTAAACATGCTTGCATAAAAAAGTCACATAAATTAATATTGTAAATAAAACGTGTAACATTCTGAACATATTTTTATGGAAAATATTTACAAAAGAAAACGGTTTAAATGCAGAAAACGCCACAATCGTTTTTTCTTTTGTAGTTTCTTTATTAATTTTTATATCCTTTTTAATACTCACCTATTGACATGGTACACTGCAATGATTTACAATTGACATATGGTATATCGGTTTGATTTAATGTCGTGGCGCATGCTTCAAACGATATCGAGTCACATTTATAACAAACAATTGCCTCACACACATTAACTAAATTAGTTTGCAAAAAAAAAAAAATATATAAAAACATAAAATTGTATTTTAAAATTTTATAAATAAACAATAATCACCTGCACTTACTTACATTTTGCAGCCAACTGTATACAGCAAATAATAGAGAAAATATTGCATTTTCCGATTTTTAAATGCATTTTTTGTTTGTTTTATAAATTTGCAGTTCTTTAATATATGAGTTCAATTAAAATACTAACAAAATCAAATTGATTTCATATGTTTAAATAGGAAACATTTTGATTTCAGATAAACAAATGCAGGGGTGGTCACAGATTTGCATTAGCCTTTTGGAGGACTTATTCATTCTATTATAGCTATTCAATTTATATTATACAAGTTTTTGTTTTTTGAAATTCTTTTATACATTATTTCTTTTGTTTACACGCAAACAAAACATTAATGAATATGGTCACGGTAATATGATCTCAGACAATTTTAAAATTCTATGATTATTACAATCGTTA
>NDXZ01003911.1:0-10786 GCA_003055125.1 Paykullia maculata | reverse complement strand
TTTTTTTTTTTTTTTTTTGGTTGTTTAGAAGTTGGTTTTAATAAAATAAAATGACTATAATGTTTCAGTCTTTACTACTGTTTCTTAGAGTCGCATGAGTTTGCTTTAATTTTGTTTGTTCTTTTTAATATTTTTGTCGCTTGCCGACAAACATTTGTTTCTTAATATTTGTTTTTATATTCGTATGTTCTGATATCATGTGTCAGCCAGTCGCTCATTTTACCTTTAAGTTTGTTGTAGTTCTTGTTGTTGGAATAATTACTCATGGTTATATTGTTCGACCAAAACATACATACAAACATACATACATATGTACATGCATATTGCAAAATCTATTGTGGTGCTAAGGGGTTCTAATGTTACACAGGTTGACATTATTACAAGTAATTTTTTATGTGGCCATTTTTAATATGGTTTTGTTTTCAGAGTGTTGGCCTTTAAACATGTGAATATGAGCCTACATTGAAAATGGTAATAACTATTTATACATACATACATACATACATACATATGTATTTTGCAGATAAACGAGTAAAGAATTTTTTTTTTCTTCAGTAAAGTTTTTTATAATTGTAGTTATAACAGTTAACAAAACAGGCTACAACATTTTAGATTGTATGTACTCAGGGCTGCCAGATTATGGGTTCTTACCCCAAATTAGGGGATTTTTCATTGCTAATAGGGAGGAACATTTTAATTTGGGGTCTGGGCTGGGGTATTTTTTGTGGTTATTTAAAACAAAATTAGGATATTTTTGGGGAAATTTTAAACTTAAGTCACGTATAAAAATTTTTTTTTTTTCACGGCCCTATGCTCCTTGTAGGAGTAAAAGGAACAAATATATATATATACGTATAAAAATTTGTTTTTTATATGAATTGTTTATATACATCTATCTTTTTTTTTGCCTTTATTGTAAAATGCATGTACATTTTTTGCTTCTAACCAAAACCAGAAAGCAATTTTCCATCTCTGTATGTATGCCTCCCCACGTGTTATCATTAGTCTGTGAGTGAATGTAAAAAAGGACAAAACTAGAAGAGGATTTAAGTAAATAGTGATAACCGTTTTAAAAATTTTGCAGGTATAAATTAAAAGCTCTGTCTCCGCCAAAGAGAAACAAATATAATAAATATAACAACGAATGGGAAAAGAAAGGTTGGACTAAAGGTGGGTTTTCACAATAAGTTTAAATATGCTACATACTTATATGTATTTACATGAACATAACATTAATCATTTCATAGATTGGCTGAAACTTATTGAAGATGCTCCAAGCAGCTTTAAATTACCTAATTCTTCAACAAATACTTCTTGGTGTTGCATATGTAAAGTGTCATTAGTGTCAAATAAAAAAGATTAAAAGCTTTAGACTCATTTTTGAGAATAAATGTGTATCTAAACGTTAATCAAGTTTGCTGTCAAGAATTTTTAACCAACAAAAGATATGCTTAACAAATTTAATTCTGATGTTATGTAGTTATAGTACAAGCTCTTCTATTTCGCAAGATGGTGATGCAGCAGTTTATGAACTAATAGCTGTGTAAAGTATATTTGTGACTACATATTTACATAAAAAATACATGGTAAAATTGATCTCAAGTGATACATAGTACAAAAATCTATTCAAAATAAATAATTTTCATTTTAAAGTACCTTTAGCTTTCACAAGGATTTTTTTGGAGATTTTTTCTTTTGAAAGGGGATTTTTCGGGGATGTGTTTTCTTAAATTTGAGGAGGGCGAAAAAATATCTGGCAGCCCTGTATGTATTTATGTATATGGACGAGCTGTTAGAAACTGTGTAATTGCTTAAGGTAGCTTCAGACTATAATACAAGCCGTAAGATTTTCATTGGATTTTGTGAGAGCAAAATTAAAAGATTTTTGTTCTGATTGAGCCACACGACTGTCAAACTTCTATACGTATTTTTTGACATATCATTACATATTGTCTTCAGATTATTATTATTTCTCATTATATTTGAGTTTTTGACATGTCGTATTACTCAGTATTACAATGTGAAGCGGCCTTTAACAGTTTTCTATAGGTATTTGTATAACAGTTATTATCTTTGAGAAGTTTATTCTATAACTTTTTTTTTACAGTGTGAAGCGGCCAAAATGTATAAGGGAAAAAGAAAAACAGAACTCATTTATATGAAAAATTGTTTGTTGGTTTCTTAAAGACATTTTTGAGTTTTTTTTTTGGATTTGTCAGAATTCTCATTTAATTTATTTGAATTCTGGTATATACATACAACATGTTTTGAATTTTTTCAAGAAATAAATTTCAAAGTCTACTGATGATCTGCTATAAGCAACCAGTGAAATGCAGCATATAGACAGCTTGAAATCAAACAACAAACCATACAAAGTTTAAACAATAATGTCAATACGACAAATAAATATTTTCTTGTTATTATTCTATATCAATTATATAGCAGTTTATCTTGAAGAATTCTATGTAAGTTTTCTTTTGCAAATAAGATATTTAGCTTAAGACAATTTGCAACAAACAGAAAATTCCAAACACAGTAAATTTTGCATATAAACAACAGAAAAGGTAGAAGCTTTGTGTATAACAGTTTGCTATAAAATATTATTCAACTCTTTCTTTTATTGTGTAACAATTTCTGTTGATTTTATGATAATTTTGATTTGAAACATCTTACGGTTTTTTTTAAATATCTGTTATTTTGTATAACAATTCTATAAAATATAGCAAAAATTAATTTATTTAGTTATCATGTAATAAAACATATCAGTTTTTCATAAAATATTGTAAGACAGGTTTTTATTAAAATACGTATAACAGTTAGTTCTATAGAATTCTAACAGGCTATACTAAACAAAATACTTTATGTAGGTAATTACATATGTATGTATGTATATTTTAAGGAACGTATATGTGCATGCATATACATAAGTACATATGAATATACATATGTACATATGTTAAATACTACGTATTTAACTTCAATATATGTAGGTATCAAACCAGAAATAGCTTCCCTTTCCTTCATGAAACAAGCTGATAACAAATTTTACAATATAAATATTATCACACTTTATAGTGTAATTTGTACATTTTTCTTAAATGAAATGTATTAAGAGTGTATAGTTTTATTACTCCCTTTCTCTCTCTCTCTCTCTCTCTATGTTGCCTTACAATCGACTCTGCATTGATATTAAGGTTTTTGCTTAATCAACATTTTCTTTCCGTTTTTTTTGTTGTTGTTTAACTGCTGCTGCTTGATTTTTTCCCAACTGGTTTAAAATGGTATTTGAAATTTGTTATACGTACTCGTAATTAATTATTCACTTTAGTTTCCGGAGTTTTACACATTTTTTTCCTGTGGTGGCCTATGAATAGTGTAAAGAGACAAAGTTTATACAGGTCTTATATTAGCTAACCAAAAGTGCACGTTGTATTTCCCTCTTCCAGTCACTTGCTGTCTCTAGCTCTCTGTAATGAATGTCTCTTTGCATCACAATTTATTTTCTTAACATGCCTCATTCATAATTGTCATGCTTCTGCAAAAAAGCACTTGTTTACAAAACCAGCTGGATTTTCCTGTTTTCCATTGCTATTATTATTTTGTTTTGTTGCCTTTTGTGTCATGCAACATTCAACAACATGCTCTAAAATATATGTATATTTACAACTTAGTACCAGTATTTCGCTCTCTCTCTATAGGTTACTCCTCTCTGTTATTGCATTGTTTGACTTAGTTCTTGACCAATTTGTACAAAAAGAGGCTTTTTTGGTTCATTAATGTTGTTTGGTTAGTTGCCTGGTTTGTAGTTTGTTTTGTTGCCGTCTGTTAATTTATGCAATTGCTCGCTCCACTTAAATGTTACCGCAACAGCAATAAAACCATTCATACTTGAAAATACGTATTTGCTCTTCTGTATTCTGTGTTCGTGTTGTGTTGTATTGTTGGTTGGGGCTACAACATGCTTTTGTTTTGTTTTTTTTTCCTAGTTTGATGTCACTGCTTTTTATCTGTATCTATTCAATTCTATTTTTCCAGTCGTTTCACTATGGCTTAAGTATGTAAACAATGATGTTTAATAATATAGTGAGAGTTGGTGTAAGAAAATGTTTTAAAATCTCATTGGCTTTACCAACCAAATAATTTAAAGACAGACAAGTTTAATATTACTTGAAATGATTTTGTGTTTTTAATTAATTGCAATGACATAATTTCAGTTAATTTTAGATCTAAAAAATCTTATTTAGATTGATAACAGACAAAATTAGCACGACAGCGCAACGTTTCTCATTATTATCTTAAGTCTATAAAGAAATTTTGTAACGCTTATTTAACCTTTGACTAACGATCAGCAATATTTTAGTCAGATGCTACGATCATAGTAGTCAAATATTTGCCTAAAAAAGAGTTACCAATATTTTAGACAAAAAAAAAACTGTTAGACGCTCAGATAAGGGTCCGATATCGACGTCAAAAAATCCTAGTCTGCTTTAAAGAGTGTTTCTTATTTGAAAAGCTTTGAATGTAATTTTTATCTAATAAATCAGCTTTAAGTTCTACCAACAATAGCAGATAATTTTAAAAAGCGGTTTTAAATTAATATTCTTTCAAAAACAATAAAAATGGCAGCTAAACATAGAGTTTTAGCGCAGGAAATGCACAAGCTGAGCTTTAAAACCACTTGGGACTGTCACAGCCAATCGTTTTTTCAATACCTTCTGGGACTCTGGATGCATTAGAAATGACAATTGGTTTCCAATAAAGGCTATTTAAAATGACGTTACCCTAATATACAGCCTTTTTTTTATACAAATTTTCCTTGTTTTGTTTGAACACAAAAAGGAGGCCGGCATCTATTTTATGTTTTATTAATTCACGGTGGTAGTGATTGTTTTACCTTTAGCCACCTATATACATACATACATAGTAACCGCCATATGTATAATGAAAATTTAGCCACAGTTTATAAACTTTATACACTACGTATTACGAGCTGCCAACTAGAATGCCGTTTTACATTAGAAGTTCTTTGACATAATGTTCATGAGTAATAAACTTTTATCGGCTGCAAAATTTTAAAAAATCAACTCTGAAAATTAACGAAGCCACATTGCAATGCAAAAAAATAAGCAGTAACTTAGCAAAGACAACTACTATATTCTTTGGTTTTAGCTCAATCATCCCTGGTTTTTTCATATCGAATTTTCCCTTCATAATACTGAACAGCTCTTTTATACAAGTTGGCAGAAATTCGGCAGCTTGCTATAACAAGAGTTAAGCACTTTGCTATCTACAGTTTGTAAGTGTATTAAAATTCAACTCTGTTCTAGCTTCAAGCCAATTTTTCATTTACACATGGCCGTAAGTGTTTCGAGGTCGTAAACATAAAGAGTTTTGTGACATAAAATCAAAATTAATATGTGTATGTACATGCGAATACTTTCACAACCAAAAATTATCATATAATATTATATTACAGATAACGGATGTTTTCAGGACTATATTTTTTTCTTAACTGTAGGAGACAAATAGACATACATACATACTTACTTTGCAATTGTTTCCTTTACAACGTGCCCTGGCAAAACATGTTAGAAGTATTAAACAAAAATAAAAATAGGTTTTTCTCAAGTCATCTCTCGATTATGTGCAACTCTTTTACAACCAGACACTCTTTAAAACTGTAATTGGTTTTCAGTTAAATGAGATGAATGTGCTCTTCCAGGTATCTCAACAAACGATTTTCTAGTAAAATGTTTTATTGGAAAACAAAAAACATACAACCATATGTATGTACGTTCGATAACATGATTATTTCTGTATGTGGAAGTGGGATTTTTTACACGAACAAAAAACTCAAAAAACAGCAACAACATTAATCTAAGTAACTTGTTTTGTATTCTACGCACACCTACACATCAACATACAGTATTAACATTGCGAACCAAAAGAAAAAAAAACACCCCTCAACGTGTTGGGTTTAAAAGTGTGTTGAATAGGAGAGTGAGTGGATGTTTTTGGAGTAAATGTATGTTTTGTTATTGTTATTATTTTGTCATCTTGTTTCATTTTACTTTCTTTTTAGGCAAGTTAATGCGCATGTTTTTCATTTGTTGCTTTCTTTTTTCTTTTCTCTTTTTTTTTTGCATGATTCAAGCGTGTTTTGTCAAATATTAGTGCCGTTGTTTGGATTTTATTTTCTGTCGTCTATCCTTTTTGGACTTTTGTCTTACCGAGTTGTTTGTTATTTATTTTGAATGCGCCAGGAGTAAAACATTATTGTGATTATTTTTATCCACGTTTTCTTATTGTTTTGTATTGCATTGTTGGGTTTGTGTTGTTTTGATTTTGTATTTTCATTTTGAAACTTGCGATAGAGACAAAATGACATTTACACAATTCATCTCTTATATTTCTCTGTATTGCTTATTCGTTTAGAATTTTTGTTAAATTTTCTCCTTAAATTAAATAACATGTGAGTACATACATAAATACATACATATGTACATTATTGTATGCATCTAACCATTAATCTCTATGTATGTATATGAATTATACGTTGTATTAACGTTTTTTTAATACTACGTTTTTGCAAATTCCTTTAATGACGAGGTTAAACAGAAATGTAATTTTTCTGTTAGTAAAGAAAATATATGTATGTAGGTATATAATATATTGTATAATTATATACCCATGTAGAGTAGCTTTTTTGCACTACTAAAAGGCTCTACTTTAGAGACAGGTCTTAGTTTTTGCCGAGAAAACACTCAAATGCATTTTAAAAAATTAAATAGAACCATAATTTTTAAAAAAATGTTGGGATTGGCTATGTTTGTTATATTAAAGGTTTTTAATGCGCTCTACATTATAATCCTGTTGTTATTTCATTGCTTCATTTTTTGTCTTTTTATGTCTTGACGTGTGCCTGGTTCTGTTACTCCCACTCTTATTTGATGACGAAATTCGTAGCAAGAACAGCAAGTGTTCTTAGGATTTTAAAGAAGAACTAATGTAAACACCTATGACGGCAGTATAGATATATACAGCAAATTAAAAAGCAAACGTATATACATGATATTGTATGTACATACATACATTGATAATTATATTTATAGCAAAGTTTAGGGAAATATATATCAAAGGTTTTATACGTATATACCTATATATATATACATATGTATGTATATGCATATATATGTATGTTTCTTAGATTAACATAAATATATACTTACTTATAAAGTTATCTTTAAATTATATAAATATATTTGAGGAATTCACAAGCTAGTTATGATATCATAATGTCGTATGTCCTAAAAATTTAAAATGGTTTAAGAACTTTGTTGTTACTTTTTTCGTTCGCCTAAGCATAGCTTACGACAGCACAATAAACATAGCAGTCAAAGTCATATTATTTAAGGACACTTTTAGTATGAAAAGCAACTAATACCATTAAAAAATTTTATGACATATGACATTATGATATCATAAGTTAGCTTGTGAACCCCTCAATTGTGTATGTTTTTATGTTTTACACCCAGAGAAAAACATGGTTAAGTATGGTCACGGTAAAAGGATCACGGATAATTTTAATATTCTATGGTCACTGCAACTGTTATATGGTTGCCGCAAATATATTATGGTTGTAGTCATATTTTACGTCAATACTAAGATATAAATAGTAAGTTGCTCTCACAAAATATGATAACCATATGCTAAGAGCAAGGCGAATTAATATCAGGTGGCCTCAGTTCGGAGAGGATTTTTTTATCCATTTTTTTTATATGAAGTTTGACACTAGGCTTTACAAGAAGAGAGAGAAAATTATTTTTTATGTATGGAGTTTGACATTAGCATGACGAAAAAAAAATAAACCAGCTACGGTTTTCATCATCAGCATTCACATACAAGGAATTCCTATTTAAAAGTGGGAGTTTTTCTTCTGTGATGTAAAAATCTCGTTCATATTCGCTTTTAAACTAACGTATATCTCCAAATAAATCTACATATTTTTTTTACAATTTAATTTTAAAAGCTTTTTATCACGCAATATTTGATTTAACATCATTAAATTATAAAAGAGAAATTGATCAATCGAAAGTGAAATTTTATCTTTTTTAATGTCTTCCCATATTTATATACATACATATATTTCCTTCAGTCCATCCGTTTGTCTGTTGAAAGCACAATAGAAGGACCAAGGCGGATAAAATTTAACTGAAATGTTTATTTGTTGCATTACATATCTATGTATGTATGTTTGATATAAAAAACTTGATCATAAACTCGATTTATTTCCATTAATGACATTTCAACTCTTCTAACCTTCTCTTTATACAAAATGCCACAATAATCCTAACCAATATCACACTGTGCACATCTTGATTTCCTCGATTTCGTTTGCTCTTCCCTAAAATTTTTCCGATTCCGCCTTTATCCTATTTTTGTAAAAAAAAAAACTTGTATAATACATAACATTCGCATAACATTTACAAATTATTTAACAAAATAACGTGGTACTTCTTTTGTACATTTGCACGACTGTTTGGTTATTTTTAATGTGAACCCTTAATTTTTCAACAACAAAGCATTTCGTTCAAGTATCCTTCTCTCTAGCTCTCTTCTTCTTTATTTTTGTTCAAAACAAATACTTCCTACACTCTACTTTATGCATATGTATGTATGTATGTGTGTATGTAGTAGGTAGTTATTTTTGTTTAAATTTCTGTTTTACATGTAGCATTTAACAAACAGCCATTGACATTTTGATTACAACATGTGTTTTTAATCGTGTTTATTCTCTCTTTCTCTTTATTTTTAAGTTAAACAATCAAAATTAAAAGTCTCTTTTATATTACCAACTACTTCCTATTAGTGTATTTGTGTTGTTTGCTCTTTGCTCATGTTGTTGTTTCAGTGGTTTTTCTCTATTAAACTGTGAGTTTTTGCATTACATTTCATTTTTTACATATATTTTTTTTTTCTTTGATTATTGCTCGTGTTGTTTTTATTTTACATATTTTTTGGGGTTCGTTGTATTAATGTCATGCGTTTCATTATCACAACGTGCACGTCGAACGATGACAACAACAACCTCAAAAATAATTGCGGATTTTTTTCCTCTTTTCCTGCGCTCTTTTTTTATATAGTGTGAGTGTTCTTGTTGTGTAAATGTGAAAACAATGTTTGTTATTGTTTTTTTTTCTTGTCTTTGATCCTTTTTGCTTTGCGGACCACAAAATTGAAAAGAAATATCGCTTGACGGTTTTGTAATGGTGGGCTTAAACAACAAATTGTTGTTATTTTTCTTGTGTGTTTTTTTTCCTAAAACTTGTTTACTGTTTTTTTTGGCTCCTTGGGCCCACCAGTTAAAATATCTTCATATAGGTACATGTTTTTCCTTAGAAAAACTAGTTTCATTTCCACTTT
Source organism: Paykullia maculata (assembly GCA_003055125.1). Lineage (NCBI taxonomy): Eukaryota > Metazoa > Arthropoda > Insecta > Diptera > Rhinophoridae > Paykullia > Paykullia maculata. The sequence continues at coordinate 1,363 of NDXZ01003911.1, read as the reverse complement.
ATTCCTGGCCATAGTTTTTATTGTTGTTTTCAGCTAGAAAATGTCTATAAATAGGTTTTGTTTAGAGGGTTTATATAAAACATAAAATAATAATAGTTATACATACTTATGTATGTATGTATGTATGTACTATGTACTAGCAACTACATAGATGTAGTGTTGTGTTTTTGTGGCCAATTATTAATTGAATTTTCGCCTTCTTGTTTTTTTTTAAGTTAGAGCATCTCACATCAACACACCTTTAATGTAAGAAAATGTCTTGTTTTTCTATTATACATACATATGTATGTATGTACATTTTATAAAACTTATAAAATATCAATGATAAATAGAATAGTATAAAATCCAGAAGCCTCTTAAATAAAATATTGACGTTATTTTACCTTACAAAGAAAATTCAACAGGATGTCTTTGTGTTGTCACTTGAATAAAAAGTCTTAAATCTAGAAAAACAAATCCTTGGAAAAACAGAGTTGATTTGCCTTATTAGATTGGTCCTGTCTAACCTCATGTTGTTAACGTGAGAAAATTATTGACGTTGTTGTACATCAAAAGTTTACTAAAAAGTTATTTTATTTGAGGACCTCGGTGGTAAAAGGATCCAAAGAAAGAATAAGTTTAGTAATCTTACTCTTAGTTACCTTTGGCAGCACTTGCAGAACTCCATAAAAAGATCCTTGTTCTGTTATTTTAATGTGGATTCACTCATTGTATCAAGCCAAAATTTTTTTCCGGACAATTTTTTTTTATATTGAGTTTGACGTCTCTCTTTTTGAGAGAGAAAAATAGTTTTTTCCGAACAACTCTCAGTTTAAATTGGTTTAATTTATTGTCCAGACAAAATTGGACTGAGTTGCCACTATTTAAAATTTTTTAATACGAAGTTGAATTTAGTTGCCAAATCGGGTAGCAAAATATAAAATAAATTCAATTGTAATATGCCGTGTTTACGTAGGTATGTATGAATTTCATGTGGTAGCTTTGATTTTCCGGACAAATTTTTTAAAATGAGTGAATCGTGCTGCAGAAAACTCTCAGTAAAAAAAATGTTGTCCGGGTGAAAATTTTGTCCGAAACAAGTGGGTGAATCCACCTTTAGCATGCCAAGGATAAAATTTCAAACAGTCGATATTTTTACGGAAGCAGCCGGCATAACTTTTCGGTCTTGTTGACTTCTTCTTTTGCAACCACTTGTCAGATTTGGCATCACTTTATGTCTTTAATTTTGGAACATAAGTGTGGTTTGGCCATGACACAGTCTCTTTTTGCATTAGGCAGAATTGAGCTTTTCTAAATATAAGGAGTTTGTCCAATTCTAACTATACTACACGCAAAGAAAAAACATGATTAGTGGGACCATAAA
>NDXZ01003910.1:4075-14748 GCA_003055125.1 Paykullia maculata | reverse complement strand
TTATAATATGTAGCATCTATATTCTAAAAATTTCCTTTTCCTAATTTCAAAAGTATCAGAACCGTTAAACTCTTTGTTACCCCGGGCTACGCCGGGTACAATAAGCTAGTATTAAATAAACGTGTAGTTTATTTATGTGGATTTAAAAAGAAACTAAAATTAAAATTTATAAATAAAATACCAAATGACTAATGCAAATACACAAAAAATATATTTTAATTTAAAGATATGACTTTCATTAAACTATCAAATTAAAAAACGTAGTCACAATTAAATTGTGCAATAAAATTAAAGAAATAAAAAGCAAATTTTCTTTTTACAAAAGAAAAATTTATTAATAAAAAAAAAGTTTACGTATATACATACAAACATACATACATATGTACCCAGCAAAAACTGGGTAATAAATTGCTCTTACTCAATAACATACTTTTCAATGAGTATAACATACCGTCTGCATTACTTAGAAGTAGTTTTCTAACAAAAAGTTTATATTGTGAAACGTAAAAATTTATGTATTTGTTAAATATCTAAAAAGAAAGCTGCACATATTGGCTGAAAAAAATGTTAGGAGCCACTTAAATTAGTTATTATGATTCTCATTTGGGTTAACATACTTTAGGTATAAGTAATTGTATTTTCGAAGGATCTTTATGAATTTCATGACGGTTTTCAAACCGAGTCTAAAGGTTTTTTTCTGAATGTTTCTGTAAAACGTAACGTTCAAAAGTAATAAATCTCAGTGTCGTTCTTAGGAAGCCGAATACAAAATCCCTATTTGTAAGCTGGGGTGGTAATGACTTATTTAAGTCCCTATTTGTAAGCGGACGGGGTAAGTACTTGCCTCCAATGACATCGCCGTGTTAAAGTAATGGGTTAAGATGCCAAAAGGTAAGTGTGCAACTACTGTATTTATATCATTTTAACTGATTACAAAGCAATTAATGTTTTTGCTGGGTAAATAGAGAGTACGTAAATAGCATTCCGTTGTATCGAATATTTGAAACTATCAATATTTATCTTTAAAAAAAATTCGACTTTTGCCATTTAATAAATGCACAACCTTTCGATTTACATGCACTGCATGCGTTAATACCAAACGTATTGCCTTCTCCTTAACTTTACTTTAAAAATTGCCCATTTTTATTTAATCAGTCACTTAACAGGTTCTTTTGGATAAAAAAAAGAGCTTCTTGTATCACTACCATATGCAGTAATATCATATATGCCTTTAAGAGCAAATACAAATTACTGATTTCTGTACTGCTGAAAAGTAAGCAGCAAAAAAGACAGAGACAAACAGTGTTTTACTGTGTCCTGTGCACCGCTAAAAGTACAAGCGGCAAGTTAAAAAGTTATTAATTAAAAATGGTTTCAAAAACTGCTACTAAATAAATTTATCTCCCTTATTTACTGCTGATATAATAAGCAGTTTAGAAGACAAACAATCCGCATTGAAAAGAGCGATAGTAGTTTAAGCTGCTGACAAAAAACAGAGACATTGTTTTTTAAAAAAAATATGTTAAAATTTAATGTTCTAATAAAGTTTAATAGGTTTTCGAGTAGATTTAAAATACAAAAGAAATCCAAATACAACAATCATATCAATAACAAATTCATTATTATTATTTTAGTGGCTACAGCACTCAATATTCCCAGTGTGTACCGAAACCATCAAAACTAATGTGAGAAACCAATTCAGCCGGTGAATAATGAAGATTTTTGCTGGAACCATAAGCCGAAATGGCAGGAGATCTGTGGGTATAATGTGTTGCAGCTGGACTATGATTAAAAGTTGTTGTGGCTGTAGATGGTACTTCATAATGACCATGAGTAAAGACAGCAGAAGTGTGAGCTGGAGCAGTATAAACGGCATGAGCAGGTTGTTTATGTGTATAAAGTGTATGTGAAGTCGGGGCAGATACCAAGACATGGCCTGGTTCTTGATGACCGTAAACAATTTTCGAGTGAACAGGAGCTGAACGGCTAATGGGAGCAGCAGGCGCAGCATAAGTAAATGTCTTGCTTACAGCAGGTGAATAAACATTGTTGTTGACATGCGAGTCTTCCTTATGGACACTGGAGTAGGGGCTGTGAACGGATTTGAAGTAACGAGACTCAGTGTCATCAAATGAACGCGAAACATGATGGTGAGCATCAACATCTGAATTAGTAACTGCAACGGGCGCAACGGCATAGTGGACGGGAGCAGGCGCCAAAAAGCCAGCACTTGTTACAGCCGAAAGGGCGAAAAGGACAAAAAACTTTAAAGCCATTTTTAATCGTCGTTTAAATACAATGTTTTTAAAATCCAAATTTAAAATCAAACTCAACTGAAAGAATGAATATTACTTAAACTCTAGCGATTAACTGATATTGAATTATATGATTTCAATGATTTTTATACAAATTTTATTTAAAAAATTTGCTACAATAATTAATCAAAATTAAAATAAAATCAATTATTTCAAAAATTTTAATCCATTTCAATGTTACGCAAAATATACTCTTGCATATACATACATATATACATTAATAAATATATTGTTTGCATGTACATAAGTAGTATGTGTGTAAATGGAATGATCTTTTCAGATTTCATTGTTGTTGCTATTCTAAGATGTATAAATGAAATTTCGTAAATACCCAACGCAGAGCATGCGCACGCACTCATGACTCTTAACTTTTTATTAACAATTAATATAAAATTTTAAACCGTTTTCTATTTTTATCCAGACCTTTTGCCATATAATGATATAATTTCTTATTATTATTTTTCAATATGCATAAATCAAACATTAATAATTAATTATATTGACATGATGTACCCTATATTAAATATTTAAGACCTGACATTTAATTACCACATAGTTTTCGTTGCAAATTTTTATTTATTATTTAATTACTTGGGCTAGGCCACTGTGTAAGCACACATGGTTGGAGAAAATTTTCTGTTTAAGATTTTTATTTATTAAGTTTAGCAAGAAAAAAAGCGTGAAGCGTTTTACCTTATCGACTTTGACCGCATATTATTTTATCAATTTTTAACCCAGTTAGCTTTTTAAATACATTGTTCAGTTTTAAACTTTGGTCGTTTTATTTTCAAGTTCAAAACAAGCACTTGTTTTATATACTTATATTAAAAAAAAAAAAGAATAACAATGAATTTATTATGAATTCATATTTGAATTCGTGATTTCTTTGTTCAATTCGCACCTGGAATATTCCCAATTTAAGGTTCGATTGCATATTGATAATTAAAAGGCATTTATAGTTAAAAGTACAAATGTTTTGTTGATCAGCAATGAAAGTTTATAATAAATGTGTAAAAAGCTTCACATGTATTTTACTAAGAGATATTAACACCCTAAACAAAGATTCAAAAACTTAATAAAAATTTAAAATAATACGTTTATGAACTACCCGTTAATGACTTGTGTAGAAGTTGTCATGATGCAGAGGGGAAGGAGACTATACAACACCTTCTATAACTACTACTGCTCTGTACTGAGCAATGCCCGGGAGATACATCTTGGAACCCGCAGACTACATAGTTTGTCGGTTTTGGCTGAGACGGATCTCGCTGACCTAGCATCTTTCATTAGGGATTGCGGTTGGTTCAATGACCAGGACCTAGACAGAATGACCGCTGCTACTGCTGGCCAGACGACTTGACTTGCGATGACACTATCTACCAAACCCGGACTACTACCCTCAATTTCAATTTGTTAACTTATCTTAGATATAACTCTTCTTATCTATCTCTTTACAAGTATCACCATGGGACCGAGTGTACCGGACCCCAAGTGAGCTGCGTCTTTCTCTTACCTCTGTAGCAGCCTGTTCCACCTAATCTAACCTATGATACGTTTGGCACTCACAGTCATGGTTGAATAGGCAAATGACAACAGAACTTTGACACATTTACACCAAAACTAGAAGTCATATATTTATGTATGTCTTAAGAACAAAAAGGGTACCAAAATCTAAATAAATATCATGCTAAGAACTTCTTTATATTCTACCTAGAAGTCCGGAAAGGCTGCATTCTTTTAACACTATTGTTCCTTCTTGGAAGGAAAAATGATAAAAAGAAAGCTCCAAACGAAACACTACGGACTCCATTTCCAAAATTCAATAATGTAAATAATGCAAATGACATCTGTTTACTGGCACATAATCTTAAATACACACAAAAAAATGTTTGGTTTTTACCGGAATGCTTTGCTAGTAGGACTTTATATAAATTCTTATATCAAGCTTATAAGGATAAACATTATTGATACAAGCATCCTTAGTAATCCTTAAAAACGTTAAACCCCTTGAATTCACTTTTACTAAAATTAATGAAAATCCACAAACACATTTAAAGAAATTTTATGGTGCAAAAAAATATTTTTTTTATTTTCTATTAGATTTCTAAACAACTAACTATTTATATCTGTTTATAATTTAAATCAAAAGAAAATCAAAACAAATTGCTGAATAGTGTAAATAAGTCTTAAGTAAAACATTATTCAATTTTTTATTAAAAAAAAACTAAACATATAAAAATTTAAAACGATTAACGTTTGTTGTGTCATTTTATTGTATGAATTAAATTAAAATCAAATAGCTTAGACTACTGGCCATTATTCAACTACCAATGATCTTAATGCATAGAAATAAATTAAAGCATTAATTTTACCTCCCAACAAGTAAAAGTATTTTTATTATTACAAAAAAAGGAAAAGGAAAATTTTAAGAAAATAGAAAAGGAATATAAGATCATACTTGTTACCCTGACACTAACACCATCAGCCACCACTAATGCTCGTTATCCAGTGAATTTATCTTCATTTGCATATGTCACCATCAACACCTTCAAACTTATGGTCCAGTTGTTGGGTAATTTTTTTTTTTTTTTTTGTTTGTAATTTTTTTATAGTTTTGTCTTAAGTGTATTTATTGCTGCTTTTGTTGTCTTGTTGCATGAATGTAACAAATAACAAACACATTAAGGCTTTAAACCAAATTACCCACATAATCAATCAGTTTCACCACTGGTTAAAATGATTAGATAATAGGGTATGTATATATGTACATATAGTATAAATATAAATCCGCTCCTTATATTTACTTGTGTGTATGTATGTATACGGTGGAGTGTGTTGTTGTAAAGGAACAGTAACAACTCCACAAAAAGCAAGTAAGTAATTGCTGCCACTGACAATGAGTTAAACTATTTATTATATACCTGAATATTTTATGATACTTGTTACTCTACGCTGCACTATCAATGTTTGCTGTTAAAGTAAAACTTCAAAAATAAAAACGAATAAAAAAAATGTTTGTATTAAGTTAAGGCGATTTCAGAAATGCTCTAAAATTTATATGTAAATAATTGTGAATATTTGAATTTGGTTTTACCCCAAACCGGTTGTTTAACTAACAATTGTTTAAGCTTCATGGTAAAGGCAATTTAAAGGGTTTTTTGTGTAGTTTGGTATATCGATAAAACGAACCAATATTTTTGGTTTTAGTTTAAAAAATAAATAAATAAATTATGTAAAAAATGTCATAAAACAGTGCGAAACCATAAAAAGGCCAACATTTAGTTCCTTATTTTAAATTTTTTTAAATTCAACAAATCCACAAAAAAAAACCATTGCACTTTTTTGTTGCGTTAGTCTTTACTCGTTAATTACGTAATTTTATAATTTTGCAACAAAAATTTTCGTTACGGCAAAAAAATTTATATTATACTGAATAATCTAGAATAAATAACGTACTTTGCAAGGTGGTTAGATAACTAACCACTGTGGATGTAGTAGGTTTTAATAATGTGTTTTTATACATATTTTTATGTAATTCCGGTTGTACTTAACAAACATGATATAGAAAAAAATTTTGTTAAAAGGGAGAAGTATCTGCAGTCTTAAATCCGAAAAAAAAGACAATTATAAGCAGCAAACAGATCTGATAGTGCTCGTTGACATACCTTCAGGGCTCCAGACAAAACTTAAAGGTAATTTTAACCCGGATAATGACATTCCTATATCAAATTTGTGTAATATGTACTACTAATGCTACTGCGAGTGCTTTTTTCTTACCTATGCTTAAATCAAAGTGGAAGTGATTGTCACGCTTACGCAACGATTGTTTTGATCAGAATATAAAGTCAAAATGATTTGCTATCAAACATGTCTATACGCTACGTAGAAAGGAGCACATTTAACACCTATCACACCTGAAAAAGTATTTCTTGCCTTGAATTAAGCAATGGACTAATAGAAAATTGCCTAGCTATAAAAATAACTAGTTTTTGCCCCTGATTTGCATGACCCTAACATATCAGGACTCATGGCACTAAATAATGATAAATAATATTTAAATGCCAAGCAAATCCGATAAGATAGGACCTTTATTAGATATACCAAAAATAAATGTTAATAACAGTTAGAAAAAGTGGCTAAAGACTTTGACACAGGGTCAAAGGAAAAAAGTATAACTTAAATAAACCCATCAAATGGGTATATAAAGTCTGTATAAAATGTGCTGTTTTTTTAGATTTCGAAATTTATACTGAAAAGGATAACTACTGATCTTGGCAGAAATCAGGTGAAGAATCAAGCTATAAACGATCCTTTAATAATTCTGCATTTTCCTGTATAAGTAAAAATGAATAAACTATCAGAGCCAACAGAAATACATATGTCTGTAGTATGCAGCAACCAGAGTAAACCGCCTCACGCCAAATGCAGCAATAAAAAAAATTCAACTTGTACTATATGCATAACCTGTAGATTCCCTCTTTGTATCCGTAACAATAAAACATGTTTTTTCAGATTTTTATATCATATAAATTTTGTATATAGTTTAAATAGAAATTCTTAACTTTTCCTGATATTTTTATGTGTGTGAAGATAAATTGTAAATTTTTTTAGCAAAGGCACAAACCCAGTACGTATACAGAGCTATGTTAACCACTTAACAGAGCAAATGTTATCGGTTGAAAATTTGTTCATCATTATTTTCAACAATATTTTAACAAAAAAATTACGCAAATAATTAAAAAAAAATAGAATTCATGGCAAAGTACCCCAGAATTTAAAATTATTAGAAATTTATAAAAAAAACTTTGTTTTATGCTCAAAATGTAACTTTTAAATCAACCCTTTTTGATATGAGATTTCTATGAGGGATTATGTGTCTGGTGGACAAAAAAGTAAGACGCATGCAATGCCACTATATGGAAATGGTAGCTTGGGGTATGTGTATAATTTGTATAAAAGTGGAATTCCGGAATTGATTTTGTGAGTCTTGGTATAAATATTTCAAAATTAACTTTTGATATTTATATGAGATTTCTATGAGGGATTATGTGTCTCATAGAAATCTCATATCAAAGTTTTTTTTATAAATTTCTTATAATTTTAAATTCTGGGGTACTTTGCCATGAATTCTATTTTTTTTAATTTTTTTGCGTAATTTTTTTTTTGTTAAAATATTGTTGAAAATAATAATGAACAAATTTTCAACCGATAACATTTGCTCTGTTAAGTGGTTAACATAGCTCTGTATACGTACTGGGTTTGTGCCTTTGCTAAAAAAATTTACAATTTATCTTCACACACATGATATTTTTTATGTCAACCGCCACGATGGTTAGTAAACTAACCACCCTATTCCATTAAAACCTGACCGATAATTCTTTTTTTTTTTACAGTTTTTTCATAATAAAAAAGCCCTTAATATAGCAAAGTTATATACATACATATGTAAAAGCGTGGCTTGCAATTTCTTTAAGTTCATGATGTAATTATTGTATGATTATGGTGACTGAAGTTCGAAGAGGATTTTTTTCTTCTCATTTTTTTCATATAAAATTTTACATCTGAACTTTGCGAGAGAAGAGAGAAAATCATTTTTTATGTATAAAATTTGACATCTGAATTAAAAATTTAACGGATAAGAAAATAATCAGCTAATAGATTAAGACTACTTGGTAGTTAATATGCAATTTTTAATATATTCAATTATATAACGGTAAAGATAACAACGTTCTTAAATTATAACAGAGCTTCACACATAATGGTTACAACGATTAGCCTTAAAGTTCGGCTATATTAACAATAAAGTGACAATTGGTTAAAGCTGGTTACAATTCTTTGCAAATGATAAACCAAAATCCCCTTGAGTTATATTTACTAAAGTCAACCTTGAAAAAACTGATGTTACAAAACCAAACTTAAACCTAGAATACGTAAATTGTTTAATGTAAGAAAATATTAGGCTACAATTTATTGTTACTTGATTTTATTTGAATTTTTATTTAAAATTTTGTCAGTCGTTAGTCTTTGTACTTAATAGGCGTTCGTTGTTGATGTTAGTGGCACTTACTCACTTACTTAGTTACTTAAATTATACCAACACCAATATGTACTCTAACTATTTATTACTTTAACTGCTACGACTATGAAAAAGGAAATTTATTTAAAAATACCTTATTCAGGCAAAACTGTTGAAGCTAAATAGATAAGACTCTCGGCGCCGATAAAAGGGTCGAATAGCTAAAATATAAAGTAATTGTAGTAGAAATATTCAAATTTTTATTTTCTTATTATTGTACACATAATCAAGCGAAAGACTGCAATGAAGAAAATAAACGCCTTTTGAATTAAACAGCTTAAAAATATTGCTTCCGTATTACACTGGCACTAATAATAAAGTATGTAACCAAATATTTACACACTCCTTATGCAGAGCTGCTGTGTGTGTGTTTAGTAGCACTTTTTAAATTTTCATGTCCGTCTGTCGCGCATACATAAATGTGAATAACTATAAAAATACACAATTTTTTTGTGTTAATTTAAAAAAATTATATTTAAACTGATAAGATATTTACAACTCTAACACCATATTCAAATTAGTTGGTAAGTTATGTGCCATTGTTATCCACTGGAGTCTGTAATAGTAGATTGAATCGTGTTAGGTATGCACCATGAGAAATTCAATTAATAACAAATTACACAAGAGAAAATACGCTTTTTATTTATTGAAATTTGCATTTTTAGAAAATAAATTAAAATATATCTACATACATACGTTGTTGAAGTTTGTCTTATATTTAAATAAGTTAGATAAAAATTTTTAAAAATTATTTTAGAAAAATTTTAATTAATTATGTAAATCCTTATCCCTTTAGGGATTTTTGAAGGTGTCCACTTTAATTAAATGAGTTTACCCTTTTGTTATTATCAAGAGTTTGCTACCAGAATCATTTAGTTTGTGCTAAAAACAATAAAATCGTATGGCAACTCAATTCGGGTATATAAGAAGCAAGTGTTGGCAAAAATGGGAACCCGAGCAACACAGATTGGACGTAACGACGTCGGTACGACGTCTAAAGTCAAATCCGGCCGACCCATTTGACGTCTTAACGTCGACCACGCTACGACTTAAATTTAAACCATTTTGGGGAATAGGAATTCTGTGGTTTGCCGACCGCCACTTTGACGACCAACAGTATACCAATAACGACCAGAGGAATGAGATGGTATTTACTTTCCATTTAGGTGACTGATTTTATTATAATTTTGGTCGACTAAAAATAAATAAATAATAAAAGCAGCGACTAATATTACTTTAAAGTTGGTCGAATAAGTTCTAATTTTTATTTTCTTTTTGAAAATCTATACAAAAATGGATGTTATTATTAAAAATTAAAAATATTTTTTTTTTATTTATTTATGCAAAATTAAGTGAAAAGACTCCATTTACATTCATAATAACGTCTTAAATTGCATATAAATAATTTTCTTTAATATTGATCATTAAATTTGTTATCATGGCAAACATTTTTTCATAAAATATGGCGGCTATATCGTTATCCGAACACATTTCAACCAAAAACGAATAATAGTCGCTTTTTTGGAAAATTTACGATCAAATATGTACATTATACGACTTGCCAATTACTAACGCCTAAAAGGATGTTGCACATATTTCGTCGGAAAGATGACGGTCGTTCAGCAACCACAAATGACGTCACTACGACGTTGCAAATTAACTAAAAGCAACGAGTCATTGTACGACAACACTACGTGGTCGAAGCGTGGTCGGTAAATTTATTAAAAATCTAGCGACCAGAAATGTATCAGAAGTGAATTTAATCTGACCGAAATGACTGAAATAAGAAAGATTGTTTACCAAATCCGACCATTCAAGTCGTAAAGTAGTCACACTGTGTTTCCTGGGAATCAGCTGGTGGAGAGCTAATATTTAATTACGAAGACCCAATTTGCAAAGTAGAAATTGAAAGGCAGACACTTTTTTCAATTCTCTTTTGGTCTTGCCTAAACCTGTGGACTACACACTTTATCTTTTCAACCTTTTGGTCTAGAAATTTTTTCTGTCTGCCTTAATTTCTGCTTTGTAAATTGGGACATAGAGGATTGCTTTACATAGTTTACTACGCGCAAACTGTAGTCTAATGTCACCATTCTGACAAATAAATTGAATTAGTTGTTTATTAATTAACTACTGTAATATTTGTTTTGGTTTTTTTTTTGTAAATAAAGTGTTAAAGCACCTTTAATTTTACCTTTGTTTATAAATTGCATTAAAATTGTTATTGAATTTCAAATATATGTAGATGATTTATTTTGTTAATATTTTTACCTCAAAACCAC
>NDXZ01003909.1:0-15485 GCA_003055125.1 Paykullia maculata | reverse complement strand
TGAAATCAAGTTTTCGTAGCTGCTATAGGTCGCCCTGGTTGTAAAATCGGTATTTAAAACTGGCCATATCCATTAATTACAGGCTGAGATATAAGCAAAAAAGGACGGTCACCTTTTTTTTGCTTAAAGAAGATTAATATTTCGCAGATTTTGGCCTAGAATCTGCAAAAATATAGGCGAAAAACATATACGGACATGGTGAGGGGTATATAAGATTTGGCACTTACTTCAAACAATAATGTTTTTCAAGTCGTCAATAATTGTCTGGTTTGTTTTTATAAACCAATGAATTCGCGTAAGTACAGCACGTACTGCACGTAAAATAAATCCGCATGTTCAAAAAAAATACTGCATGTTAAAATAAATACCGCATGTTCAAGAAAGAAAGAGAAAAGCGCATAACTTGCGAACGGCTGGACCGATTTGGCAAATTTTTTTTTTAAATGTTTGTAATAAAAAGGTTACCAGGTTTCGACGTAAAAAAAGTTAGAAAGTTTGCCGGAAAATTAGAAAATCTTGAAAAAACTAAATAAATACGCTCACTCAAAACAAAATGTATTTTTGTCAACATAAAACAACAGCCCCCTGTGGCGCAATGAAGGAAGGGTCTGTGTCTTCATTCTAAAACGGTGTGAATACGTGCAACAGATACCGCATGTAAAATAAATACCGCATGTTCAAGATTAATCCATTTTCATTCTAAAAAGCATTCTTCAACAGAAACAAAAATTTTAACAATTAAAAACTGTTATTTTAACAAAAATATATTTTTAAACAAACACAATTTAAAATTATTTAAAAAATAAAAACAAATAAAGACGTCATTCCTTCGTCTAAGTATTTTCAATTGCAAATAATAATTCGTTTAAAATTTTAAAAAATATAAAAATTAAATTTTTGTTTTTTTTTTTATTAACAATTTATACATACTACAAGTGTTTGAGTTGGCAGTGCTGACATAGGTTAGATTTAGCAAAGTCAACAACCATCGATAGCATCTAGCGGAAAATTAAAACATGATTTTTTTTATACTTATTAACCCGACAAAGGCTGCACAAAATATGTTTTAAGAAAAACAAGAGGTTGAACAAATAGAATTGGTAGCCAAAGGGGGTAAAGATATTTCTTTTTTTTATTTTGGGGAAACAAAAATATTTTAGTTTCAAATAATTTTTCTATATAGAATATAGAATAAAATTATTATATATTTAATATTTTTCATTCTTAAATTCCCTTACTAAGCGCAAGTAATAGATATTTTGGTCGTTGCGAAAACTGAGGTTGTTGCGATAAGCGAGTCTCAATTTTTTAGGGCGCTAATTCTCTTTTATGGTTTAATTTAAAAAAAAAGTAAATTTTATCACACATTTAAATCATCCCATACCCTTCAGTTTGTCATTCCGTTTGTAATTTTTACAATATTCATTTGCGACCCCATAAAGTATATATATTCTGAATCCTTATAGATAGGGAAGTCGATTTAGCCATGTCCGTCTGTCTGTTAAAATCAACTTTTCCCAGCCCCCCGATGTCCGATGTCGTACTAACACGTTATTGGTATCAAACGATCATCATTTTTCACGAAATACTTGCTATTGAAAATCACCAAAATCCGACAATTAACGATATATAAGCAAAAAAATTGTATCTCTTTTTTTTCTTAGACAAAAATGATAATATTTGAGTGTAAAAAGACATGCCTTTTAATAAAAAGTTTTTTTTTTACACAAAAAAATTATATATTTGGTGTAAGACATGCGTTTTGAGAAATTTTTAGGGGAAAAAAAAATTTCCAAATATAACCAAAAAGAATTTTCCGAGATATAAGCAAAAAAAATTTTTTTTCTTTAATTACTATATTTATGTGTAAGGAATGCCTTTTGAGATATTTAAAAAAAATTACTAATTGGCCAAGAATTAGCAAAGATATGGGCCAAAAACCTAAATGGACTAAAATTAATATCATTCGGACATGTAACTACATACGTACATACATTCATAAGTATACATATACACACATACATACATAATTGAATACACGTAGGGAAGGGTATATAAGATTTGGCACAGCCAAATATAGCGCTCTTACTTGTTTATTTTTAAAAGAATTATAATTTTATTAAAAAAACATAAAAACACTATAAATATAAAAATATATAAAAGAATCATTCATCAGCATTCTGAGATTTAATTTTGGGATACGCTGAAATAGTGTTAACATTTTCGATCTCGTCTTTGCTCTCAATTTCGAAATATGTATGTATAAAATATATATATAAATAAAAATGACAAACTGATCATTTTGGGAGAAAAGTTGCGATAACTGAGGTTTTTTTTTTAAAGTTGCGTAAACTGAGTCAACAATGCAAACAATTTACGAGTTGCAATTGGAGTTGCGCCTATCGAGTGTTGCGTTAAGCGAGGAAGCACTGTATTTCTAATAAATTTTAAGTTAAACTGTTGTTGAAATCAAGAGATTTTTTTAGTTTAAAGCTTTTTGGAGAACTTAGGGTACTTAAGATTTTAAAAACATTTAATCTTATGTATGCGGCTAATGAAAAAAAAAAACATCGTATACAGCCAACAAATTTAGACCGAATTGCAGGCAAATTTGTATTCTGGAAACTTATGTTGCTCTTAACCCTAAAATAAAATATTTTTTATAATTGCTTACATATAAGCATCCGAAATCCTGGTTTTTGAAACATCAAATCCAAATTTTTTATAAATTGAAATTTTGTTACTACCATCAAACTTCTAATTTCATTAAAAATTAATTTACATTTTATTTAACTAAAAAAATTGTTTTTGCATTTTAACCAGACTTTACAACTAGCAAGTCACGTCAAAATCTATAAATTTTTTGTTTCTTAAACAGTTTTTTGAAAAAAATAGAAATTCTTTGAAAAATTATCAACTGTTATACAGATTTTGTAGTGAAATATATCATTTTTATTTAAAAAAAATTATGGCAAATATAAAAACATAACATAATAATAAAGAGAAAAATCAAATTTCTTTGTAAAATAATAAAATTTGTATTAAGCTTTAGCTAATAGAAAACTTAAATTAATTTTAGATTCAAATTATATAAAAACATTATTCGTCCTTGTGACTTCCTTATCTAATGTATAGATGTCCGTCTGCCTATTTAAATCAAAGACATTTTTTATGTGGCTGAAATAAATCATATTCATCCAAACTTTTCGTTCTTTTTTGATAGAGATGTCCCAGGTGCTCTAATGGTAATCTTACCACAAAAATTGTAGCAAGCTTGAAGGTTGGCACATCGTGTTTATCTCTTGTTTACATGGGTAGGGTTTAAAATAACACATTATAGTGCAAAAAGATGTTATAAAAAAAATCCAAAAAATTTAATTTATTAACTTAATAAAATTTTAACAAAAATACACAAATTAAATGCAAAATAGCCGTGTATCACCCTTAGGGGTTACATTTTTTGTTGGTATATGGTATACAAAGACAAAAGATTTCTATTTTTTTGTACTATTAGGATCGTTCGATTTCTCAGTTATTTTTACTACATCCATTAAAAAATTACATTTATTTCCTCATATGTAAGTACTTCTTATGCAATAAAAAATTTAAACGTTAATTTTTTAAGGTAAATACATTAAAACAACACGTGTAAATATTATAAACCGCGACACAAATTTTATTGTAAAGTTACCCTTTAAACCATTTAAACCATGACGTATGAGCAACAAAAAACTACAAAGAAATTAAAATTAATTACACAAACTGCACTCTGCAGAATTAATTTGTCGAACAAAATAAAACATCTGATTGATTAATACATTTTCATACAAAATGTAACATCCACAACAACAAAAAGGAAACAATAAAAAAACAATAAATAAAATAAGTCAAGTATTAAAAAAAAAGTAATAAAAAAAATCATTTAATCATTTCCTTATTTATAATTATATTTTCTTATTACTTTTATATAAAAAAAAATGTATCTTTTTATATCAAAATCTGCATCCGACGGCAAGAGATGACACACACAAAATGCGATTACCTGCCAAAAAAAAGTCCAAATATTTATGTCACGAAAATTTTTATTGAACTACAAATACAAATTAACAAAGAACAAGAAAAACACACACAAACGCACGCAATTTGTGACAGATATTTTGAAAGAAAAAGTTTTAATTGTAAAAACTTACAAAAAAATTAAATTATGTAAATACTGCAGCCAGATTGCAGCTATAAATCTGTAAAAGTTCAATGACTCTACTAAAATGTAACTTTATTTATTTGCTTTTTTTTAAATCATTTTCATTAAAAATATTTTCTAAAATAAATACATACACAAGTGTGATGTGTATGTATTTCGGTTAAAATTTTAATTTTCTATTTAATAAATATTTTTTTTACATCTAAAAATTTGTGTATTTTACTGCAGCAATAACTTTTTAATAAACACACACCCACATACTGCAGAAATCAGCACAAAGACAAGTCTTTTAGCACAGACATACATATATTTAGTGTACAGCTTCTAATTTTAGTAAGAATTTTTTATGTTCGTGTGCTTAACTAATGGACTTTGTATTTTTTTAAACTCAATCTAATTTTTACCTAAAAAAAATGTTTTTTTTTAATTGCAACAGCCAAACTATTAAATATACCGACTGTAGAATCCATTTCTAAGTCAAAAATACAGTCCTTCTGTATGTCCATCTTTGTATGCGAACATTTTTATATAGAAATATTTACTTTATATGGAAAACATATCTGAATAACGCTAAGGACGATCTGTATTAATTTTAATTGTAATCGGTTGTAATAGTTTTATGCAGCAAACATAAGACTTCTAAAATTGCACTTTAACTTATAGATGATAAGAATTATTTTATAATTATTGGTCATATAAAAATTCAAAAAAATACAAAATTCCCACATCTATTTATTAACCTTTGGTAAGCTGAATTCCTTAAAGTTGTACTCAAAACGTTTTTACATCTTAACTATAAAGTTCAAAGTAGTTAAAGGTACCACAGGTATAGTGACTAATAAAGTTACCTTTAATTATTTTTCGTTTTCACAACTTCTGTATAAAATAAATTGTATAACTTCCAAGTTATGGCAATACTGGTTTTTGTTTACCATAGACCACAACCTTTTACATACAAAGTAGCGGGGTTAAATAGTTGAAAAAGAAAAAATTACAATTTCATCTAGTACAGACAACCGTAATTTAACAAACCTTACGTTAAAAGTAAAGGTCGGGCAATCCTAACTTTAGCATACAGGTAAAATTTAGCTTAAAGTATACTTTATGATAACCAAAAATTCTTTATCTGTCAGAAAGCGTTCGTACTTTTACTATTGCTAAGATGTGAAACCGGGCCCTAAAGTGGGAATGTCCCAACTTCAAAAAAACTATTAATTAAAAAATAAAAAGTGTGAAAATTTATTTAATATTTTTTTTAAATTTTATTGCTTAGTTTATTAAAAAAATTTAATAATTTTTTTTTTATTTTACTATTTTATTTCTTTTATTTTTATTTTAATATTTTTAATTTTTTAATTGATGGTTTTAAATATGTTTTTATTATGTTCTGTCTGACTTTTTCACGACTTGAATGGTCGGATTTGGTTAGAAATCTTTCTAATTCCAGTCATTTCAAACAGATTTAATTCACTTTTAATACATTTCTGGCCGCTAGATTTTTAATAAATTAACCGACCACGTAGCGATGTCGTACAATAACTCGTTGCTTTAAGTTACCTTACAACGTCGCACATAGGGGTATTTTGCCAATCTAGCCGGACATTTGGTCAAAAGTGAAATTTAAGAAATGTAAAAATTTAAGTACGCAGCTTGACAGACAACACAATTTTGCATCGTTTAGTAAATTTTCCAGACTTTTGCTTGAGATTTGTCGTTTTGGGATACTGTTAAAGTCAAGAAAGTTGAGTGAATTGCATGGGTACTTATTGACTTTTTATGGTTTTGAGAGGTTTATAATATATTTTTTTGTGGCTAAACGAAAAAAGATTTTACATTGATTTCTTTTTTCTGTGAAGGACTATACTAACAGCTACTTATAATAATTTTTAGAAAAAAATGTTTTTTAAAAAATTCGTTTAAAATTAACAAAACGGGTTTTTGTTCACTTTTTGAGAAAAAAAAAACATCAAAAGGTTTTTGAAAGTGAGGCCTGTCGCGATCCTAAAAATGTTATACATCACGATGAAATATAAAATCTCTACTATTAGAGTAAAAAAAAAACTTTGCGCATTTTAGCGCCATTTTTTTAATGATTTTTTGAAAAAATTAATTTTTTTCTGTTTTTGCTCATTTTGCATAGAAAAATAAATATTTTGTGAAAATTAGCAAAAAAAAAAAAAATTTACCGAGTCGTTCCGTGTGGTATCGGGTGGATACCCCCTTTACCCATAAACTAATGCTGACGATAAAAGATGCATTTGCTAAACAAAAGTATAGGATAACTTAAAAAAAAGTAGAATTTTTCAGAGGTAGGATTAGTTCTTCTTAGGAAAACTAATTTCCCCTTGATTTGATTTTTCCTTTTTTTCAAGCTTTACCAGCCTATGACTATAACACATATTTTTGCTAGAATCTAGGAGCACTCAATAACTTTTAAGAAGCAATATAAGCTTAAAAAATTGATGTCCGGATATTTATATTATTTATACTTATGATATCATATTGTCTTATGTCCTAAAAATTTAAAATGGTTTAAGCTCTTTGTTATTTCTTTTTCAGTTTGGCTAAGGATGGTTTACGACAGCACAATAAACATAGCAGTCAGAGTCATATTATTTTAGGACACTTTTAGTATAAAAAGTAACTTAAACCATTTAAAATGTTTAGGACATATGAGTGGCTTGTGAATCTCTTAAATATTTATTTTGCTTTATTTATTTTTTTTATTTTATTTGCTTTAGTCACATACTTTAATATTATTTGAGCCCTTATATTATTTGATTTTTAAATACTTTAAAATACCAATCAATCCATACAGGTTCCTTTTAGGTTATAAAAAACATTCCAAGTTTACTATAAATTGGAGTTAAAGACCCGATATGTTAACGCTTGATCGATTTTTTTCCAAACTGTTTGTTTGTCAGTATGTTTTCTTGTGCAGTATAATTTAGTTAATTTATTAATGTTCTGTTTAAAATTGTCTGTTCGCAGCGGTTAGAGAGTAAATAAATAAATTAACAAAATTAATCTAAATTTCCCAAACTCATAGTTTGTTTAAATAAAATTTTGCAGATTTGTAGCAAATTGTTTTGCTTTATTTGTATAATATAAACTTGTGGAAACTAATTTTAATTACATAGTTTTTTTATCTAAAAATATTAAATATATTAAACTCTTTGGATTTTACTTAGAATCAAAACAATTATATTTTTTATTAAGTTATTTTTAAAAATTCTATTATTTTAACCCACTTCAAAAGAAGCAAAAGCCAATTTACTTCTAATTTATAACTTAAATAGTTAAAATTCGAATACTTTTGAAAAATAAACATTTCCCCTTACACGTCTCATAAATATTTAATTTAAGTATTTTATTTTGTCTGGTTTGTGATAAGCAAAAACCAACATTTTTCTTAACAAAATAAACAAAACGAACTAGAAAAGAATAATAATAATAATAAACCGCTTGTATTTTTACAGGCCACTTAAATTGACGTAAATTGTCACTACAAAATCATGAAATAAAGAATTTAGTAAAAAGAAAAAGAAAAGAAACAACAACAAAATGTGAGCAAAAAAAAACAAAAACCAACACGATTAACATAAATAAAAAATTGGGAAATTTAAATAGTTTTGTAATAAATAAAATCAGCAAAATGTGATAAAAGTCTACATGTTCGACGTTCGTATATGTGTGTGGGCTTTCTTATATGTATATACATACATACATATGTATATAAATTACACATCAACTATATAAATAAACAAATCAATTGTTTAAACAAATCTGCAACAACAAAAGAAACAACCGTTTAATTGTGCCAAAAAATTATTTACCATAAAATGTAGATATAATAACTACAAGAACAACAACAATTATTTATAGAAAAAATTTATCTTACAAGAGATAAAAACCGATTTTGATCGATGCTATGATCTTAAAATTTTTTTAAAACGGTTGATGTTATTAATTTCTTTCTTTACTTTAATCCTAAAAATTTTTTCCTCAAAAATGTTTGTTAATGTAAAAAACTTATACTAAGTATAAAGGCTAGAGCTGCTTGGGTTCTCTTAACATGTTTTTTTATGAAAAATTTAAAATTTTGTTAAATATTTAAAAAAAAACCAAAGACATTTAGGCGATATTGCAGAACAAACAAACAAAAAATAATGCTGACAAGTTTGCGCTGTGATTCGCTACCACTGACTAAGAATAATAAAACTGGAAACATTCGTTTAAATAAAAATTATATTTTCAATTTGTTCATTTATTACCTAAATAAGGATTAGGGAAAAGCTTAAAAGTTCTTAATATTATTGATCCTTTATTAACCCATACCGTCCCAGTGTTTGATTAATCGAACAGTAAACTTTATGCGTTTTCAAATGCTTTTTTCTTTTTTTTGAATTAAAACTCTGATTTTTTCCTTATAAATTAGAGAGGTTAGAAAGTTCTTAATTTTGTTACAAACTCAATATTAAACTAGCTACGAACCACCAAACTTTTAAAAGTTATTCGAAAAATTCTCTGGGACGATATGGGTTAAGTTATATATAAAGTTAAGTAGGCCGCAAGCAGCTGTTGCAGATACAACTGACTTTGGTATAGAAAAAGTTAGTTTGGTTACGACCGCACCATTTTACTTTTTTTGAAAGCTGTGTAGTCTACAGGTTCTGAAGGAGTTTGCTTGAAGTTTATCTTACAAAGGGCATACTTAAGTTATAATTTGCTTTATACCATAGTATGTTGGATATTTTGACTGTAAGTACTTTTCAGACTTTTTTATCTTTTTTATTCTTTTTGATGTAACAAAAATCATCAGTCATCTGAGCTCACGCCCAAATATTCAACAGAAATAAATTTCTTTTGCAAAGCTTTAAGACACCACTCACCTTTTTATACCCTTCATCAAAGGTGACAAGTGTATACATATATAATTTTGTCATTCCATTTGTAATTTCTACATTATTCATTTGCAACCCCATAAAGTATATATATATTCTGGATCCTTAGAGATAGGGAAGTCGACTTAGCCATGTCCGTCTGTCAGTCTTTCAGTCTGTTGAAATCAACTTTTCTCGGCCCCCAATGTCGTACAGACTCGTTATTAGTATCAAACGATCAGAAATTTCCCCGAGATTCTTGCTTTTGAAAATCCGACAATTAACGAGATATATGCAATTAAATTTTTTTTACAAAAATTATTATTATTTTCTCTTAGGGAAATTCTCAAAGGAAAAAAATTTTAGAGATACATATAGGCATATAGATATATGCCTATAGAGATGTGTATTCATATAGAGGTACATATGTATGAGCAAAAAAAACTTTACTAATTGGCCCAGAATTAGCAAAGATATGGGCGAAAAACCTATATGCACCAAAATTAATATCATAAGAAAATCAAGTTTTCTAAGCCTTTACATAAGTATACATATACACACATACATATATATACACACATATGTATAAGATTTGGCACAGCCGAATATAGCGCTCTTAATTATTAATATTACTTATGTTTATACACAAAGCTACTTTGATCTAAACTAGAAATTTTTTTTTTAAAAAGATCATTTAAATTAAAAATATTAAATTAATAACAAGAAAATATTTTTTGTCGTATTGACATTATTGTTATATTGGAAAGCCTTATTTAGCAGTCAAAAATCCTTATGCCCATACAATTTATATGAAGCAAGCCGAGATAACGCGGCGGTAACGCACGACGGTTGAATAATCCAATTTTGACAAGGGATTTAGAAGTGAAGTTGGCTGCAGTAAACAAATAAAATTTAAAAAAATTACAACTGAAAGTTAAAAAAAGTAAAACTAAATTTAAATTGATAAATATTTTATTTTATTTGTTTACTGTTTATTATAAAAAATAAAAAAAAATTGTTGTCAAAAAACCACAGGGTTCTTAGTTGTTTTTAACCCTGTTTCTATTATTGACATAGCGTTGCCGCTTTTGTTAAGGTATGTCCCCTTAGCGTTAGCGCGAGGCGGAATAAAACTCAACGCCTGACGCCCTTGTTTAGGTTTGTCCGTAAGGGAAAAAGAAAAACAAAAAACATTTATATAAAAAATTGTTTTGAATTTGACAGAATTCTCATTAAATTTATTTGAATTCTGGTATATACATACATGCAACATTTTTCAATTTTTTCAAGTAATAAATTGCAAAGTCTACTGATAATCTGGAATAAGTCGCAGTAAAATGCAGCATATAGACAGCTTGAAATTAACAACAAACCATAAAAAACTTTGCTTTTGTGAAAGTCTCAAAATAATATTAATTTTTTTTAATACACGCAAGCTGATTATACTCCCCTAATAGTGGGCTCTAAATGATGAAGGAAAACCGTGCGGTGGAATATTTTCTAGTGTACTTACCATCTTGGAATCTCTTAAAAATCTTATGTCAATGCCCACAATTTGTTTTATTATTATGGCAAAGCCAATTCCTATTTAATTTTTAATTAATTAATACAATAAAGTAGTTGCTTAACACTTTTAGATTTGTAGGGAAATATATAAGACAACCAACCACTGCTTCCTAATTTTGAAAAGGGAAAACAAAATTAAAAATTCAGAAAAAAAAATATCTAAAAGTTAACTTAAATTCAAATAAAACATTAATATGTATTTATAAATATAACTAAAAAAGAAAAGGATTTTCATCAAATATCCAATGACTTTAATCGATTTTCTTGCTATAACTGGAAAACGCCGCTAGTATTTTATTGACGCTTTACAAAATTGAATTTAACTCAACTTCCAGTTAAAGTTCTAACTGGGATAGCGTTTTCTAATTTTATTTTTTTCTTCTAGAAACTGTGAAAGTTTTAAATACTAGATATTGTGTCAAAACACCAAGTCAACATGGGTATTAGGGCATTAAGACATTTGTGTTAGTAAAATTACTAATTCAGGTGCAAAAAATAAATTACCGCAGTATGCAATTAAAGTAATTAATAATATCAGTTTGTTTTTAAATAACTTTTAAACGAAGTTGACGAAGCTGGTCATTCAAAAGTCTGGAACACAGATTTTAAATAATCACAAAACACAAACATTATTAGCATTTCAAAGAAAAAAGCATAAAATATACCAGCATCACCTTAAGTGGAAGACTCCAAATTTGCACGAAAATTATGATATTTAGATACTTTTTTCTTATAGAATTTTAGTTTAGTTAAATTTTTTAAGTAGCACTTAAATGTTTCTATTGACATTATTAGGCCTAGATTCGAGAGATGAGATGAGAGTTTCTATAAAAAAAATAATGGTGTTATGATGGTTATTTTTTGGCATCTAGATATATTTGCATTATAAAAGCTACCCATTAAATTTGGCTTTTAAAAAAATAAATACAATCTTACTGAGTTTATAATAGCGTAGACAGACGACAGCGTTAATTTGTATTAGATTTGCCGTAAATGCACAAAATCAAAGTAAATTTATACTGAATTTAGCTTTTTCAATATGGCAATATCGTCAAATTGTTTACAATTGATTGAAGTCAATTGATTTTGGCAAAAAAAATAAAAATATTAATTTACGTATAAACATTTTATTTCAATTTTAAGATTTTCTAGGTAAAGAGGCGAATTGTGTGGTGCGATAGCGATGCACAGGTTCTGTTAGAGCTGTGGATGAAAATTAATGGGCACATTTACAGAGTTAATATCAAACCTACAAATATTCACAATTGCCTGTCTCTTATTTCAGAGTGGCCTACTGCGATCCCAACTTGTAGCAACATGATCAGAGTAATGGTTGCTAGTGCATTTACAATTTTTACATTATGAATCACTTTCAGTAAAAGTAATTTTAGCTTACTTTCAAATAAATAGTGCTTTTTCACCAACAAAAATTCAAAAAATTCAAAAATTGTCGTCTGTCAGGGTAATTCACATTAGTGAGCTTTTAATGCAAATTAACGCTGTCGTCTGTCTACGGTATAAGTTTCTTATTAATACAATTAATTTGTTTCTTTTTAAAATTTTTAAAAATTGTTTCTGATGACATGACCAAAATCATATTGATGCTAGCTGTTTCACATTTTATCACTTTTATAGATTTCAATGAAACAAAAATTACTTCTGATTCTGGATTTTGAAATATATATTCCTTAAAGCTGTACTGCCCATCAAGCAGTATTAAACCTTAAAATGCCAGTTCAATAACTTACGATATACGATGAAATACATATACATATATTTTGCAGAATTCTAATACATCAACATTAAAAAACACATAACATCTATAAATAATTACGAGTGCAGTCACCTATACTAAACCTATGATTTGAAAAGATCTGAAAATATTGCAAAAAAAATGTATAATTTGGTAAAATAAATTAACATGACAATAAATGGGTAAACATAACAACTAATTGATGGCTCAACGTCATTACACAAAACAAAACATACAAAATACCTAAACACTTGTACAACTGTTTAAGTAAATAAAAAAAAAATTATTTCAGAATATTAAAAAATTTAATGTTAAACAAAACAAAAACACTACCTGAACAATAAAAGTTTATAGTTTCCTCGAACAACACTATTGCGATAATGATAATAATCATAATGAGGATACAAATTATGATCAAGATCTAATATTTAGATTTTAGAAATTTAAACGAGAACTAATTCATATTTGAAAATTCTGAGAAATTATTTAGATTAAAATATTAGCAACAATATTTTCATTCTCTGAAATATTTGCAAATTTTTTCTCTAGAAATTTGTTTTTTCTGTTTGTGGATGAGCAGAGAAAAATTAAAAAAATTAATTTTTGCAATTTAAACAAAAATTTCTTTTTATAAAACATTTATTTTTGCCTATTTTTTTCATTTAAATGTCGTATGTCTGTTGATATTAAACGTGTGAGTGTGATATTTCTTAAAAAAAAAAACCTCTTTGATTTCTCTAATAATAATACTCACACTCTCTCTTTAAATATTTGTTTGTGTGTTTAGAAACGAGCAAAAAAAAACATTTTCAATCCAAAGAAAACACACACAATAATAAATATTTTGAACATTTTGCAGTTCATTTATATATAATAAAAAAAAAGAAGAAAAACAATCAAAATTCAGATGTTCAGACCAAACAAACTGAAAAACCATTTTTCAGGCAAAAGTTTGTCTCAGTTATTGCGATGGATTCTTCAATGACGGTTCGTTTTCTAAAATATTAAAAGAAGAAAAACCTTATTAAATCAAAAAAAGTATTTCAAAAGAATATAATACACAAAAGAATTCACTTGTAAAATTAAAAAAAATAATGTAATAAAATTTAAATACTGCAATTAAACGATTAAAAGGCTTTTGGTGCATATTTTGTGTTTAGTTTTAGTGTATAAAAGAAAAAAGAAAAAAATGTGTAAAGTTTTTTAAAGTCCATTGAAAAAAAAAGTAGCAAAATCTTCTAGAATTTCTGGTCAAAGCTCTTACGTCATGTTGTTGTTTTAAAAAAAGACCTGCACCTGATTTTAGAAACATCAATAATTTTTATTTTCACTTACAAAAGAGACCAAAATCTGCAAAAATATAAAACCTAAATTTGTTTTAAGGCAAAATCTTACCACAAATTTAATGTCTTTGTTAATATAAAAATTAACTTTTTTTGGTTTAAACAAAAAATTAATTTTACCTTAAGTTGTCATAATAAATAATAATTATCGGATTGGCATTTGTTTTTGCTTATTTGGTATAAATTCAAGAATAATTATTTTTAAAATGTTCTCTTACAAATGAACCTTAACCTTTGCTACACGAACATAGAAAATAGCATAGAAATATATTTTTGGCCGCAGTTTTACATTGTACAAATGTATAATTAGTTAAATGGAAGCTGATTTATTTTGAGGGGTTTATTTAGTATAATTTAAAAGTAGGCCCATTTTTTAAATTTATTTTTAGTACCAAAGTGCCTTGGCGCAAAACTTTTACAACAAACGGTCGACAATAAGTTAAAACAACGTAAATAACTATTAAATTGTCATCAGTTGTTCACACGAAAAAAAGGAAAGGATTTTCGAAAATTATCGAAATATTTAGTGTAAATAAAAATCTCTTTTTTAAATGCATGAATACAGCTGATAAGTTTATTTTAAAATAACTAAGAAATTAAATTAATTAAGAAATAATATTAAAAAATGTATTTTTTGAAACAAACTTATAAAAATATATTCTGTGATTGATACCTATAAAACATGAAAATATTTTTTATTGTTGGTATTAATTCGCATAAAGTTTAATATTTTTTAAAACCTTTTTGGAATATGCAGTTCTAGTTAAATGTGAAAATTTATATTTTTTAAATAGATTTAGAAACAAGAAAGCTAAACAAAATTTCTAAAACTCGCACTACGCTACTGTAAAGTACTTTTAAGCACTATATGTCAGTTCAGTACCTTTTCTCTACAGGGCAAATACCAAATAGGTGTTTGATATATTTGTGTGCATTGATCAAGTGTTTTGTATTTAATTCTTTAAATCGGTTTCAAATTTTTGCTCCCCTTTTCCCTTTATATGTATGTAGGGAATAGCCCTTTACTAATTTTAGTCTATTTTTTTCCTCATTGCACAAAGCCAATGCAGGTTCCCAGAAAAAACTTCACTTACCAGTAAGTTAGCAAGTAACATTGGAAAAAGTAGAACACTAGTTATTATTTGGGTGAATAATTAGTTATTATTGTTTTTGTTTGTCCAAAAATGCATGACCCAAGCATAAAAATATACTGACAAGATGTTGCAAAATAGCTAGTTACCAATCAGCAACCTAAAAGTTGAACTGTAACTAGTGATTATACAGTTTGGACGTTTAAAAATAAGTAAGTTCTTTTGGCTTACGGTATTACTGGTTATATACATATATATGTATGAAGTTTTAAGCAACCTATTATTTTTTGACTAAAAGTAGCCACAAAATAAGTAGTTTTCGAGATCATTACCAGTTAAGTGTTCTTTTATGTTTCAAAATAATGATGTCAGTAATGACCACTCATACTAACGTATGAACTAAGTACTACCTGTTACCCAAGTTTTAAAAGTTTTTTCGGCGTTTGCATTCCCTGAAGAAGAACATGATTGACAAGAGCTAAAAAACAAAAACTCAAATTTAAAATGCACAAACAAAAACTTTTAAGAAGTTTTAACCAAACACCAGTAGAGGGCTTAATGAAGTGTATAATTTAAAAAAATAAATTGAACTATAGAACAAATATGAAAGTCGCATAACAAATGTAAACATAATCAATAATATATTTT
>NDXZ01003908.1:0-11313 GCA_003055125.1 Paykullia maculata | reverse complement strand
ATTTAGTTTAGTGCATTATAATCAATAAAAAACTCGATTTTGATTTTTTTTGTTGTTACGCCCTTTTGCATATTACGTGACGAAATATTAGTTAAAGCTTTATTGTTTTGATTTGTTATTTTTGTAATTAAAAATATGTTTTATTGTATTTAAAATTGCTATTTTTAATTTACCGATATTTTTAAATTTAAGTGCCGATTATGCCGATTTTTTTTTTCAAAATCATCTGGCACCCCTGGTTTTCAGTGAAATGTTTCTAGGCGCTTACTTTAACTTATTTTTTTAAGCCTCAAGTTATGCTTTTAAAGCGCTTTAAAATAAAAATTGATTAAAATAATTTTGCAAAGCCTTGAAATAAAAAATTAAAGTAGATTCAAGTGAAGTAGATTCCAATGATTTTTCTATACCCTTAACGTTTACAATTTCCTTGCTATTACTTCCGTTTCCAGTTTACGATATCTTTCATCTCAATAGCCCTTACAATTTATATATTTTTTCAATTTTTTTTTTATTATCACCCATTAATAAAGTATAATAGGGTGGCTCGATTTTCATCGTAATTGTAAACTTTATTTCAATGACATTCATGCAAAAGCTTTGACAGCTTCTTCTTTTTTTTAGGACCTCCCTAACGACTATAAATAAACATACAAGCACAGGTCTGTATGTCTTCTCTTTGTGTCAGTGACAGTGTAGTAGTTCGGCGGTTGTAGCAACAACACTAATGGCAGTTATTTATCATACAACATAACACAACAATAACAATAAAAAAACGGCAACTACCATGTAAAATAATGAATGATTTGTATGTGATTTATTTCGAAAAAAAAAACAAATAAAAAAATCTTTTTATAAATTTTTTAAAAATATTTTTTCAAAAACAATTTTAACATAAATCAACATAAATGACATGATGTTTAATCTTATATATATTTAAACAAATAAAAAATTATATCTATAGATAAAATATAAATTTATTGTTTTAAATTTATAATCATTTTTTTCACTCACATTGTTGTTTCATATTTTTACAGATTGATTTCCTGAGCTATCAGAACCAACAAATGCGATTGATTACATTTTTACAAGGTAAGATTTATAGCAAACTGCCAGCGTCAGCAACAACAAACGTAAATATCTATAATATTTAAAAAAAATTAATTTTATGGATTTTTTGCAAAATTATTTTATAAGAGGATTACAATATATTTACTTAATTGATTGAATAAAAACATGACGCATGTGTGTGTAAGAGCATATTTGTATATGTACATGATTCAATTATTTGTGTAAAAGGATTTTGCAACACTTGCCCTATAACAAAGATAATATTTAATAATTACGATGGCATTTTTAAACCACTTTTTAATTGGTTAAGAATTAGTTTTTAAAAGAATTTATAAAGTGTATTACAGAACATTTATGGTAAAGTCTGACATAGTTATTTAAAATGGACTTAAACTGAAATATTCACGTGCTTGGGATTAAAGTTCATAACAAAATTTCGCGGCATTTGTAAATATTTTAGTTTCAATTAAAAAAAATTTTTGTTATATAAATAAAATAGTTGGAACATATTGCACACCCAGTTAAAAAGTGACACAACTCAAAAATTTTCATTTTTCCAGTTTATATGTCTAAACTATGCACAATACACTTGTTTATCTATAAGAAAAATATTAGTGTATTTTGTTGTTGTTAACTGTTGCTAAAGAACAGTTATGTCTTTCTTTATGTTTCAATTGGTATAAAGTTGCAATTCATAAAAGTGACTTATTTTTAGTTGAACTGTGTGTGCGATATTATACGTAATATCTCCTTTATAATTTTTTTAAAATGACGCCCTAAAGTGTAAACAAATTTAAGTTTTTTTGCAAAACAGCTTAAGTAAATTTTTTTTACATTAAATTTTTTATACTATTTTACTTAAGATGTTTTGTCAGAAATCTTAAAATGAAGAGGTACATAAAAAACCCAATAATTCTACTTTTAAGTTGAAATTTTTTTTTTAAATGAATCTAATTCTACAAAATAAAGTCTATATAGCCACTGTTGAAAAACATACTAAATGTCAATAATTATACTGTTATTCAACAATAAAAATAATGGTTCAGAGCAAAATGAAATAATTCCACATCTATACATGAACAACTTTGAGATATTAGTGTCAAATAAAATGCAAACAATATTTTTATTGTTACAATAACTCTAAAATATTCGCAAAACATTATTGCCAGCAATGGTCATACATTCTGGAGTTAGAATATTATACAATTATATTTTTAGACCAATAAGGAAACAGTGCCAGTAAAACAGATGACATAACTATATGCGATTCTTTTGAGGAGGACACTAGAGTGAGAGTATAACAGAAATTTAATTTTTGTAAAACTTGATTTCGTGTAGAAATTGCAATTTAATCAACATCGCTAGTAAAGTGTTTGTATTTTTGCTATAAAGCATATACAATTTTTAATTTAATTTATTTATTTTAATATATTATTTTGACTTTCGTTAAATTTATTAGTTTATCTAAAAAACTGTTTAAGTGCAATTATTGTGTTTTGTTATGGACCTCCTTAAATAGTAAGAAACAATCGCAATTCTTCAAATATTTTTTACGTTATTTAAATACCACTTCGATTTTAAAAATTGTAATAAACGTTTCCTTAGTAAAGTTGTTAAAAAAATATATATATTTTACAGCAAATTGATTTAAACAACACTTTTCTCAAACAGTTTTTACAAAAACCCAGAAGTTATTTTCAGAAAAACTTAAGCTTTGTTTTTATATTAGTAACCCAGTTACTGCAAATATTTTTGTAAAAACGTTTTTTTTTTGCTCTTTGCTTAAATTATTAATTCTAAAGAAAACTACCCCAAATTGCTAAAAAAAAAACTAGTTTAATCCCCACGTTGATTCCAAATTACGGTAATCAGCAGTTTAATATGTAGAAAATGTTTAATATGTTGCTCTCTGAATATATGATAACCATAATCTAAAAGCAAAATATTTATGATTATCAGTAATCAAGTTTAAAGTTAAAAAAATATATTATGATTCGAGCAACCATATAAGTGATCTTGGTATTGGCGTAAAATATAACTACAACCATAATTTATTTGTGACATGAATATGATTTCAGTGACTATAGCATTTTTTAAATATTCTGTGTTCGTGTTCCGTGACCATACTTAGCCATGTTTTTTCTTTAAGTGTGTGTAACTCAGGTGCAATTCCATAAATAGTATTTACTTGAAAAATTGAAAATAAAAACAAATTTCAAAATCTTTACATTTACCAATACTTATTACTTTATTGGTTTTTGTTCTTTTTTAATAAAATTATGTAGACATTGAATAAAAAAAAGTTAAAAAAAGAACAATCACTGCAACATTTCAATGCCTGGTGTCATTTTATTAACAAAAGTAAGAAATGTTTCCATAAAAATTACTAACAACATATGTATGTAAAATCCGACGGCTTACTACACATACAAAAGGTTGTGAACTGGGTGAATATGTGCTCATATGTATGTATGTATGTACATATTCTACAATTATGCTTGTGTTTAGTTTGTTGGTTTTATGTGGGCTGTATATGAAAACAAAGTTTTCCATTTTCCTTACGTTAAGCTTTATACATGACATTTAATTAAACTTCTTTGATTTGTTTTATAACTTAGTTTCTTTTCAATAATATCTAATATCGAACAAGTCTGTTTGTTATGTGTTATTAAAACATTCTTTCGATTAAATCACAATTCACAAACAATACATTGATTGTAATTTCCCCAAATTGCCAAAGATATGTTTGAATATTTTTGCAAAATAAATTTATTTGCTAAAAAGTAATAAGATCATAGTGAAAGTAGTAATCTAATATATAATTTAACAAAATGGCCAAGCAAGCCCGACCTTATGTTAATCTACATTACAATATGTATATAATAAACGAAATTATTTGTGCCAAATTTTTATTGCAATTTGTCAGTTAAAATTTGAGAGGATTGCTTAGGCATACATATACATAATTATAATAAATGTAAAAATATAAAATAATAAAAACTAATTTTATAGGTATTCACACAAAGTATTAAAAAAGTCTGACCCTTAATATACCCTAGAAAATGATAAACATAATAAATAATAGGTACTAACTTTACATTTCTAGGCTCATAAGCTTAAAAAATGTGCAAAAGTACCATAAAATTTGAAACAGTACTTTTTTGACCCAAGTTTACCTAAAAGTTTCCCTTTTCTATCCTCTATAAAAGTTTACAAAAATATTTTATTTAAAAAAAATACCAAAAAAGGCCAATTTTAATCCCTATAAATTTGAATTTCCAAAAAGTATCAAAACATATTAATATATTTTGAAGGAGTTACGAACTCGGTTAAAATAATATTTTTATTGTTTTAGTAGTTAAACTGGGCCCCAAAAACGTACCAACGAATGGGGATGAAATTCCCGTTCAAAAATTTTTTTTTCCCAATTTTTCAATTTTTTTTTCAAATTGAATTTTGTATAGTATAGGAATTGAAAAAAAAAATATTTTAACAAAGTACAGTAGACGCTCGTAAATAAGAACCAATTGGTTCCTGGGGTTGTCCTAATTTCCAAAGGTTTTTTTTTAAAAAAGCAACATTAAAATTCATCTTTGATTTAAAAAATACACACAAAAAAAACTTCTG
Organism: Paykullia maculata; assembly: GCA_003055125.1. Taxonomy (NCBI): domain Eukaryota; kingdom Metazoa; phylum Arthropoda; class Insecta; order Diptera; family Rhinophoridae; genus Paykullia; species Paykullia maculata. The sequence continues at coordinate 6,618 of NDXZ01003908.1, read as the reverse complement.
CATAGATTTTTTAGGTTTATTTATATAAAACGGACACAAAACATACCATTTCATTTAAATTCACAGTTTTTAGAAACAAATATTTGTCAAAATACATACATATGTACATACATACATCAGGAAGACAACGAAATAATAATCCGGTTTCACCGACATTATAAATTTGTGAGTCTATTAGACCCATCTTAGCGACTTTAGCACGAAATTTGTGAATGATATTGGATATTGGATATTCACAAGTGTGTAAAGATTACTGGTAAGTGTTGGAAACTGCATTAATTAAAGCAGCTCCATTTGATTTGATAAAACTAATGGCATTATGGCATATATTATGACATTAAAATCAATAGCAAAACGTTTTCCGTGAACGCCTTTGTCGATCTTTAACAATATCTTTACCTTGGTTTCTAAAGACAAATTATTATTTAACCGTTTATTTGACATTTAAAAAAAAAAACAACACTTTAGTACACACGTTTTAAATCTTACACACTAATGAAAAAAAAAATGCACAGACAAAACAAATTACATAATTTACTTAGGATTCCCCTTTTTTTTACTATGTGGAAGTCAAATAAAAGCTTTAAATACAAATGTTCAATGTTAAAAATAAAAAACGCTTAGAAAATAGAACTGACGGTTCTAATTTCAGAGCAAGCAATGTATAAAAAACGTTGGTTCTAATTTCCAAAGTATTCGAATAACGCGAGTTCTTATTTCCGAGCGTCTACTGTACCAAAAAAAAAAATTGAATTTTTATCCCTGTAAATTTGAATAACTAAAAAGTACCAAATAGGTATTCATATTTTTTGCAGGAGTGACGATCGCATTTAAAATTATATTTCTTAGTTTATTGGTTTAGAAGTTGTAAGGTGCCTCCAAAAAGTACCAAAATATAATTTTCACACGATTTTACTTAATAAGCCCTCGGTTTCCAAAAAGTACCAGACACTCATCCGCTTATTTTTAAAGCTGAATACAATGCTTTTCAAGTTTTGTTTTTATCTTTTTTGGTTTAGCAGATATAAGTTTATCGATTTCTCCCTTTTTACTTGCTAAACATACAAATTTCAAAAACATTTCTTCTTAGTAATTCTTTACAACTCTATACAATGTCTCTAGCTTTATTTCGTTGAGCTGTGGGATGATGACTCAATCAGTAAGTCAATAATAATCGTGGTTCTTTTACGTTTTTTGCTAAAAGTGGGCGTGGAGTGCAAAATTTCCTTATTGTTCCTTTCAAAATATCGATTCAACAGTGGGCCAGCTTTGAAATACAAACATACATACATCAAATTTTTGTTTATCTTTATATATATATATATATAGATATCTTCTATTATATAAATATATATAAAGTTTATTAAATAAAAGAGAGGAAAAGAAAACATGATTCTAATAACTTTAATTTATGCCGCTTAATTTAAAATATGACTTTCTTTCTTTTATACTCCTAAATTATGACATATATTTTTGTTGGTACTAAAAGTTCGACAACATATTTTCGCGATTTTTTTATATCTTTTGTAGAGAGTAATACCGTATAATACCGTATAATACCGTACCACTGCTGGACCAAATGGTGTGAAATGATTTACAATTACAACGACAACAACATAACCTTTAATGAAAACAAAATTAATAAATAATTTTTGCTCTCTATTCTACTTCATTATTATCATAATTCTTATGTTATATCGCCTTTAACATTTCAATAGTTACAAAGGTTGTGGTCTTACTGGTATTTTTTGGAGAAATGACGGAGCTTGTAACATGCAAATTAGAATAATATCAGGCCAGTTTTGCATAAAGGCTAGTCAACGGAAAATACAAAGTACTATGCAAATCGTATGTGTCTCATATGCAGCACTTTAAAAGGGTGGTAGTATAGCTGCAGCTCATGGTTCTAGGAGAAATACTAAAGCTTTCATACCTTTAGTTTCGTATTTCTTTTAGTTAACATTTCGCATAGGTTTGAAAGACCTAGCTAGTGCGTATTTAAATTAATTTGGCTCAACTATATATCTACACACGTATATTTTGTGTTTCAGCACTTTCTAAATAGCTTACTATTTTTGGAAAGTAAATATCGTTCACCCAGTTCAAAAGTGACACAACTCAAAATTTTCATTTTTCCAGTTTATATGTTTAAACTATGCACAATACACTTGTTTATCTATAAGAAAAATATTAGTGTATTTTGTTGTTGTTAACGGTTGCTATAAAACAGTTATGTCTTTCTTTATGTTTCAATTGGTATAAAGTTGCAGTTCATAAATGTGACTTATTTTTAGTTGTGTCAGAAAATATAATGGTAATAGATCCCTACGCTAAGTGCTGAATAGTTTTAATTCGAATTAAATGGTCTGACGTTTTTGTTTTTAACTGTTTTTATTTACGTCAAAAACAGTTTATTTCGATTTTTGAAAAATTAAAAATTTTGAGTTGTGTCACTTTTATGTGCCACTGGTGTCACTGGGTGTGCGATATAATTTTATTTATCTGGAACATATTTATATAATCTTACACTGATATAAGTTATCACATATTTTTTTTTATTTCATTTCGTCAAAATTTTTTTTTTACTAAAATTGATTATTTACTCTAACATATATAGTAACACACTTGTTTACAATTTTATTTATTTATTTAAATGCTATAAGAGTTTAGGGATTAAACAATATAATAACTGTCAATTATTCAATTACTTAATAAAGTTAAAAATCAAACAAAAACTTTTTATCTGGTATTATTGTGCAATTGTTTTGTTTCATTGATTCTATATGTTCTCCAAAAGTTTTAATGTTTCGCACATATAATAATTCGTTTCTTTTTATGTCTTTTTCTTCTTGTGTCCATGGTTGCCATGGTTGCCATTCTTTCCATATTTTTCTTTCTTTTCCCTTCATCTTTTTAAGAAATTTTGCATTATTTACAAAATCTTTTTTAACAGATTTAATATCGGTCCTAATTTTTCGGCAAATATCAGTTTCAGCATCATCTCTATAAAAAAAAATCAGAAAACAATTTAAAAAAATATTCATCAAATTTCCACTATAACTTAGAAGTAAACTTTACCCTAATATAGCCCCTTTGACAGGACTCGCATTTGGAGTTGGAATTTTGTCGTCTTCTTCTTTTTCTATATTTTCTTGCAATGTATTATCTTCAAACAAATTCTGTAAATCTGCCAACATAGTATAATGTGTTTGCAATGATTCTGTCAAAAAATGGTTTAACTCATTTTTAATAAAATGTTTAATTAAATCATCGGATATCTTAAGTAACTGTATATTTTCATAGATGTCTTTAAGTTTTTTAGCCCGATCCTCTTGTGTGCAATTAGAACCAGCATCTCCGCCAATGTCTTGGGCAAAGACCAATGCCAATACAAGATCAAATATTAAAATTGTAAATATTTTCATTGTCTTCTTTTATACGTTTATACTTTCCTTTAATTTGTTTTTAAGTTCTTAATACAACTGACTATTGATTTGAATTGCTTTTTATACATACGTTCATCCAGTATTTATAGCAAAAATCGAAAGCATTTTTTATAAAATATTAGAAAAACGCTAACTAATACAAAATATAATATTTACTTTAAAATTGTTGTGGTTTATTTAATAAAATTAAACAAACTAAATTTACGTATATTGAAAAACATAACAGTACAGGGCTGCAAAATCCCTAAAAAAATACTTTCAACATATGTATCAGTAAAGCCTGGGCGTAAAAACATCTCGATTTCTTTTTTCACAAAAAAATTTTAATATAAATAAAACTTTACAACAATTTTCAAATGTAAGTTTTAAGCACAACTTTTTTTATAATTTTTTCGACCAACAACTTTCGGCAGATTTAAAGTTAAAACATTAAAATTTTTGTAAATTAAAATTGATTTCTGGTTATCTATTTCAGACTAGGAATAACTTTTTTTTTAATTTAATATCTATTAATTATAAAAATCAGCAAAAAAAAACTTAATTCTCTTTCGATTTGGGTAATTTATACAATTAAAGGGCTTTAATAAGCCACACCCTTGTATGATATAAACATATATTGTGTTATTGTCGGATACAATAAAACTTTAGATTTAGTTAAGACAATGAAATGAATGTGCTTGTGCAGGGCTTTTGTTAAGTCGTTTATTTTTAAAGTTGAACATATACAATATTTTTTTATTTTGAACTACTTAAAAGTTTTTATTCCAATAAATTTACAAATAAACACGAAAATGTCGTTTTATTTTGTAATAATTTAAATTTCCACACTAAAGTTTTTCGTAGCAAATTCTGATTAAAACTTCTTTAATTAAAGGTGCACTTCTTTTAGAATAAATTAATTTTGAAAATAGTTAACAAGTCAAACTTCTATTTTCCAAATATAATTAATAATTACGATGTTGTTTTCATTTCTATAAATTCAATACAGATTAAAGTTTAATAACAATGATCGATTAAAAATGGCAACCGAACTCCAGTTGCATTGCTAGCTGGCCACTATAATTACACAGTTGATATTATCATTAAACTGGACAAGTGAAATTAACAGCTGTGATTTACCAGTTGCCTTCTGTAATAACATTTTTGACAACTGAGGTTCGGTTGCCATCCATAATTGACCCTTAGGAAATATATATATAACTTTCAAAACTGACTTGTACTATTTTCAAAACAAACCGCTAAATCGACAAATTCAAAATTGAGTTAACGATGGATAATAACATTAGGTTTTAATGCTTTACAATTCTAAATATGTAAAATGCGTGTTAAATAAAAAATTATTTGGTTGCTATTTACTTTCTAACATGAGCCTATCATTTAACATTAAACAAATATTTCTTTAATTTAAAATATTTTCCACTATTATTGTGAAAAAACAAAGTCAACCTACATATGTATGTCTGAAACAAAAACATTATTGTGTTTTAACTTTTAACTAAGTTTTTTTATATACATACATAAATACGTATGTATGGCTTAAGTTTGATTACAGTATATTCTACACGTATACATACTGTGGTGCAGTGTTGCCAGAAACAGAAAAGAAATAAAGACTAAACTGGCTTTAAAAATAAGTAAGAAAAACCCTAAATAAATTTAAATATAACTAAAAAGGGTCAATACCTTTAAATTGAAATCCTATTAATTTACGTGATATAAAGAACTTATGTAAAACTTAAATAAAAATAAAATAAAAAGGTCTTAAGTAACAGAGAAAAAATAACTCCAGTCAAGTATTTCTCTTTAAACTCCTCACAACAAAGCTGAATGTTTTCTATACCGTTTCCTATAGTACCTTAAATCTAGTAATGATCGTTCGTGATTTGGACTGTTAATAATTATATCACAATAATTTACACAAATAGCTTTAACAATTATTTCAATATCTAAAAATAGATTTATAGCATCTGCAGTTATGCTTTTGTTAAGAATGAAACGTTCAAACGTATAAATCAAATTCTTAAAACTCTGTTGTTTTGTTAAACAAAATATTTTTTGTTAAATTAAAATATTGCAGATATAGTCATTCCTTTTTTAAATTATTTTTAGAACCCTCTGGTTTTTTTAAACTTTTTTTTTTATTAGTTAGCTTATAAGATTTTTGTTAATGAAGTATTGAAGTTAACGTAATGTTTTACAGAAAGAATTTTCCTTCTGGAGCACACAATAATTTACTGCATTTGCTAACAAACTTTTTGTTTTCCTTTAATTACTACTTTGTTATGAAAGTGTTGTTAAGAAATAATATGTTTTGCAAAACGTTTAACGACAGTTTCCATTGTCAACCTTCATACAAATTAAATGGATCTCCCATTGCGTTACCAGTTTATTGTTTAGTGGATAATAATATGCTTTAATTTTCTAAAGTTCAAAGTTTCTGCAGCTTAAGAAACTTTAAAAAATAATTTCAATTTAATTTATTTAGCATTTAAAAGGCGATTTTTGAAATAAAATTAAATATTTTTTAGACAAAAAATTTTACAACTAAAACGATATTAATGAGCACAAATAATAATTAAAAAGACTAAGCTGGCAATAACGTCTAGTTTATTGATGTGTAAATATGTATATGACGACAGACATTTATTATTATTTTTTAAATTAGTTTATATAAACAGAACATATTTGCTTTTAATAAATTCGTATTTGGTTGTTTCTTTTTCTTTTTCTACTTGTTTAAATATATGATTATGGAAACTTTTTTAAAAAATAATATTTATGTCAATTGCGCAAAGTACTTTTCCATGCGTAATATTTTATTAAAAATTGTGTGTCTTAAAAATTAATATGTATGTACATATGTACTTAAAAATAGTGTGTTTTAAAAATGAATAGTAACTCTTTTATTCAGTATCGAATAATGTAGAACTTATTTTAAAAATGTTAACAAAAATATACGCTAACACATGTCTATCACCTCATTAAGTTTAGGTGATAAATATTTAAATAAAAATATGTATGTACATATGTATATATAAAAATACTTTTTTTTTTGTTTTCTCAATCGTTTTTTATACCCTTCACACACACACATGTGTTAAGGGTATATATAGGTTTATCATTCCGTTTGTAATTTCTTATATACTCATTTGCGACCCTATAAAGTATATAT
>NDXZ01003907.1:0-10709 GCA_003055125.1 Paykullia maculata | reverse complement strand
TTGTTTGGTAATTGTAAGAGGCTTAGTTTATCATAAATGTTTGCATGTGAACATTATCCCAACACCAATCACGTGCACACATACATATACATATATGCATATACAGACATTTTTAAATATGAGTTACAGATATGCATAGAATTAAAACAAGAAAATGAGGAAAAACGCCAACATCAGGCCATGAAAAGTATGTTACAGTATTTCATATACATACATACTACATACATATATGTATGTACTATGCAGTGCTGTAAAAGTGTATGTTTGGGCATAAATCAAAAATTTTATGAAAACTAACTATCTTTGTGCATATAGACTTGTATTTATTAAAAGTAATATATGCATATTCATATGCATGTATGTGTGTACACCCAAAAAGAAACCCTCTATTCGATAAAGGAATTTTAGGCAAAGAGAAGGCATATCTTTCGAAAACTTTCAAGAATTTTTTCCATTCCAACCCAACAAGTGTTTTCTTTAAATTGTTTTCATAAATTAAAATTCCCAGAGAGTGTTAAGTGTTCTTTAACAGCTAATTAATGATGTCTGTTTTGTTAAACTAGTCTCCTTTCTGGGTGATACCTTCCCCAAAAAGTGATAAAAAGGTTTGTGCATAAATCTCTTTACACATTTGAACATCAAAAGAATATTCCAGTAGTACATGTCTATCAATGATGTATGGAAAAATTAAAATAGAGAAGAAAAGTTAGTATATTTTGTCTATGTTTAAAGTAGCAGTAGGCAGCAGCTTTAAGAATCTATTTTGCAAGTCCTTTAAATATGTATATTGAAACTTTGCGTGATATATTCACACAATGGTTTTGGACAAAATTTTAGTAGGAAAAAGTGTAAAATAATAAATTTCGATGAATCTTTATTTTTGTAATCTGTGTTAGACGACCAGCAATATTCGACCCAATCACTTAAAGAAAATTTAATAAATATAATATTTGGTAAAAAGCTTAGAGTTATTATTATTTCTACATTTTAGTTCTACTTTTCAGTTCCAAAATTCAAATAACAAATATTAAAAGGCATTTTAAAATTTGCGTAATAATTTTATTAATTACTAATGACTTAAAAATAGAGTATAAAGCAAATAAGGCGTATGATATATTGCTGTAAAATTTTAATTTGCCATCACCAGCAGCCGTATTCTGTAATTCGCTTAGCTCAAGCTTAATCTCGATCGCTAAAATTCGTTAGAGAATACAAAATTTAAACATTTTAGCGATGACATTCAACGCTAAAATTGGGGCGAATTCAATTTCTATGGCATTGCCAAATTTAGCAATACACATTACAGAATTGCATTCGTAGTCAAAAATCGCTAAATCAACTTTATAGATTTTAAGCGATGTAGATTTAGCTTTAGCGAATTACAGAATACGGCTGCAGGTGGCGTTTAAGTCGTTTGAGAAAAATAAAACTTTTAGCATTTACATTAGTACGATCCACTTATTTGTTTAAATCATAATCGGATCTTTAAAAAGGTTTTTAGCAATATTATCGATTCTTCTATTCAGTAATATTTTTTAATAACAAATGTTTTTAGTTACCAAAGGGCAATAATTTATTTGTAGTTAATTTAATCGACAAAAAAAATTTAAAGAGACTCCCTCCTACAGTATAATTAAAGTGATTAGATTTAATTGGATTTTGATTGGATAAAGCTACTTTATAATTATTGCTTTAAAATAAAGTTGTCTACGATACTTGTAGCTAGTGAATAATTTAATCGTTAGTAAAAAAAAAAATAAATCAAGTCAACAAATTTAATAATGTCGAATCGTTAAAGTTGCTAAAGGACACTACTGGCTCAGATTTCAGTTATTTGTTATTTTTATTTTCCACCTCCCAAAGTTTATTGACTAAATATGTAATTCCCGCTCCTAAAATTAATATTTACAAGTATTATAAATATGAAAATTGGTGAAATCAAACCAAAAACTTTAAATCGTTAAATGCCTTTGTTGTAATATAATAAGATTGTTGCATGACAGACAGATAGAGATAGAAAATCACAAGACTTTTTTTCATTAAAGTTAACCAAAACATGACAAAATCTTTTAAAAACTCTAGAGAATTTTTGTGATACTTTTGTAAGCATAAATGAAGGACTAAAAGTATGATTATGAAAATATGAATAGACGATTATGCTGAGATGGAATGTAAGTGAATGTATGTAAATTTCTATATTTGTAGTTTGTGTTTGTGTGTGTGTAAACATGCTTTATAGTTTGCAATTACTGCCTTATTTATTATGCCGAAATGGATTATCTTTTAAGCATCCTGGGAAGCATACAACTACACATACAAATTTTAAATGAAAAATGCAGAAAATAAATGCACACAAGCAAACATACATAATACAAATAACAAATATTATACCAAGAGAGCTTGTACTGGTAATAGTAGCAGATAAAAATAAAAATACACAGCATAACTAGAAAGTATTTATGCAAACTCTGCTATTTATGCAAAAACTATGAAAAAAAAAATCTCATAAACGGTATAAACTGTAAGTGGAGAAAATTTCTTGCAGTTTAACTTACAAAGGATTCTGTTGTTTGCTTGTTTGTCATTATTGTCAACATAATATTCTAACAAAAAGGAATGAAAAAACGTAAAAAATAAGAATCATATATGTATGTTTCTATCCATAACACATCAACATTATTTAAAAAAACATGCACAGACATTTGCTTACACATGCAGATAAAGTTATAATATTTATGCACTTAAAAACGACAAGAACTAAAAAGGAGTGACAGAGGTAGTTGAATGCATATATGTATAAATCTCTATAGAAATTATATGGTTACTTACTCATACATTTACGTAATAAATTTTTTATACTCTTACCAGCGTGCACACACAAGCACTTAGACACACACACACACATATATGTTATTGCGAAAAATCTACGTACGACAACAGAACAGATGTATGAAAAATGCTTAGCAAACGTAAATGATAAAAGTACACATTCTCTCACAAGGAGATTACTAGCACTAGGACATACAGACGTACATACATAAATTTTTTCTATATGCATAAAATATTACAGAGTTAAGCAAATTGCATAAATATTCTATAAATTTCTTGGCCATCATTGTTGTAGTTATTCATTTCAAGTCCTAGTTATCATTTGTGTTTATAGTCCACAGATATGTATCTCTATCTTTTAAACATAAATACATATATTCTTTATTTGTCTTTTGGTTAAAGCCACAGAGTTGGGAGATAGTTAAAGTGACTGTCAGTTAAAGTCCTAAAACATTAGTTTATTTAATTTGTTCACAATTAATTATTAAAATAAGATTTTCAGTGTGATTCTCAAGGAGGCAAAAGCCAATTTTCGGTGATAGAAAAAACATTGAAAAACAAGATCTGCAATTTTCTAGACTGGGAATTTTAGGTCACAATAATAAAACATTCTTTAAGCATCACAATTGAAAATGACAATTAAAATTTTATTTTAACTGAGTAACAAACTATTTAATTGTTTTAACCCTACGGTTAATGACCGGGTACCCGGGTACCCTTTTTCAACTTAAAAATGCTCGCAATTCTATAAAAATAAAGTTATTGAAATAAAACTTCAGTTCTTTGCAATTAAGGTGTTTATAAACATTAAAAAACAAAAAAAAAAAAATATTATTAATCAAACAGTTTAACATTCGACACCTACGCCAGTCAACGACCGGGTACCCCGGTACCCGTACAGTTGGAATCAAGTTTTTGTAGTTCCCATAGGTCACTTAGAATTGTATAAAGGATCAAATTTTTGTAAATATTCCCTAAAAAAATTATATTGAAAATTAGCAATATCCATCAATAACTGGCTCAGATATAAGGAAAAAAAGACATCCACTTTTGAATAAATTTTCCCTCAAATTTTGTTCCCCTTTCCCAAAATTGCAATCGTGAATAATTATTCCCTTTAAATATGTTCCCTTTTTTGTATTAGTCTGTTCACTTTGTTTTGTCTAGGAAACAAATTTTCACATTTGGGAACAAAATTTCTCATTTTGTTCACGATAGGGGTGAATATTTTGCAGCTTTTGGATAAGATATATACATTTGAATAAAACTGGGCTAATTGAGCTTCTGCAAAAAGCATTTTTTTTGTGTATAAAAAATATTTAATGCGAAAACATAATATCTAATAAAAAGGTACAAACAAGTACAAAGGGGTGCCAGGGTACCCGGTCATGGACTTTCTTATATATTTTTGGTCATTGACCGTAGTGTTAAAAGAAAAAAAAAGGGTTAATAGATTTAAGTTTTAATTTCCTTTTTCCAGTGCCTCTTATCTATTACCAACTCATACTAGTAAGTTTTCGTATATTCGAAAGAAAAAAACACAAATAACAGTAGACCCTGATTAACAAAGTATTACAATGGATGGTCTTTAAAAAATATCATCACGGCAAGTTGCAACATTAGAACAAAAACATGTATGTTACCACTAAGATATGCATTACCATTGACATTTGCATAAGCGTTGCTTAATTATATCATAGAAAAAAAGAATCTCGGCCTACGAACTAAAGCCAAATGGCTCATTTTTGCGTAGCACCTTTGGTCAGTAGGTGGAAAATAGACTTAAAGTTAACCCAATATTTTATTGCAATTAACTGTTTAGTAATGAGGTCAATTTTTAGCTTAATGGACATATCGATAGAAAAATTGCAGGATCTACAAAGAACTGTTTGATAATCTTTATGGTCCGGCAGAAACATTAGTCCTTGTATATCAAGTCCTCTGATTTATAGTGAAGCATTGGTGCTTATTTCTCTAAAAATTATGACGACAAATACGTTACTGCTAACGGCAAGAGACATATAGGGCTATTTTGCAAATATGATTCAGTCAGCTGATTACCAAGACCATGCAATTGGTTTTTGCAAATATGACGACTACTTTGGACTGCTTGAGGGACAACATTGAAAGTGTCCATTATGTTACTTTCAGCGTACAAGCCATAAGCAGTGCCAACATGATCATATTTAAATACATACGAATGAAATAAATAAATCAATATATTAACAAATATATCACTTTATATGAAAGCTATACACCTTAAAAAACACCCTTTACCAACAGAAACGTAAACTTTTTTTTTAAGTACAACAAGGATTTTTGCAACAATTTGTCTTTTTTGCTTGAGTTAAAGTCAAAATGCATACATATGTGTGTACATACATATCTTTTGAAATTCCTATAAAATTTCTACATCCTTTTATGCATAACAAACAATAAAATTCTATGCTTTCTTGTAATGTTAAAAGGAAAAAATATAATAAAAAATTAAATAAATATTTCTATATTTTAAGATTTTGGTAAAAACCCAAAAGGGTATAGATGTTTTTTAATGCTGATGTGGTTTTAAGGCTTTTCTCTGAATATTTTTTACATAAATAATATTATATACATTTTTTTAAAGTTTTGTGTGTGTGTGTGCGTGTGTGTAATACTTCTAAGTTTCGGTCAACATTGATTAAGAATTTTATATTTAAAAATAGTTGTCTTCTAAAAACCACAATTTAAATTGACATTGTTTTGTTAAATTTCTAAAAGACTAAAGTGAATTTAATAAATTTTGTAAATTTTGTAAATAAGAAAAACTGTTTTAAAAAAAATAACAAAACCTCAAAGTAGATTTCAATATAAATATAAAATATATAATACAGCTTTAAATTTGGGTCAAAAATAAAACAGTTGTTTTTCTTTTAACATACAAAGAATATTTTAGAAAAAAAAACTAATAGATTTGCAAAAAGAAGAAAACTCACAATAAAACCACAGTCTGAGTATTCAATGACAAAAATAAATAAATTTATCATTACAATTTTATCTCAAAAACTTAAGTTTTTTTTGGTTAAATTTTTTATATTCCAAATAGATAAGCCTCAGCAAAGGCTCTGAACTAAATAAAAAACTAGTAAGAGCGCTATATTCGGCTATACCGAATCTTATATACCCTTCACTACGTTCTCTATGTGTGTATATTAGTAAGTTTTTTTCAAAATACACAAACATTTTTTTTGCTTTTTTCCCAATCATTTTTGTGTTAAAAAAAAAACTTAAAAAAAACGAGGCAGTCGTATTTTTTTGCTTATATCTTAGCCGGTTATTATTGGATCTTGCCAGTTTTCAATACCGATTTTTTTCGAAAGCATTTCCAAAAGCTCGATACCACATACAATCCTGAGTGACCTATGGGAGCTATGTAAACTTGATTTCAACATACACACGGACAGACGGACAGACGGACAGACGGACATGGCTAAATCGACTTCCCTATCTATAAGGATCCCAAATACATATACTTTATAGGGTCGCTAATAAATATTGAAGAAATTACAAACGGAATGACAAACCTATATATACCCTTACCACATGTGTGTGTGTGAGAAGGGTATAATTAAAGCAGTAGAAATATGATTGTTTAAATGACAAAATTTAAGAAAATGTTGCCCACTTTAAGGTGAACTCACACAAAGTGCAAACATTTTGTATTTAATTAGTTAATTTGCTTTAGCATAAATAAGCAACACGAAAATTTAATTCATTTAATTTAAATATTTCTTGTACAAAGCGTATCATCGCATACAACACAATTTATTATATTATTTTAATTTAGCATCTAAAATACAAACAAGAATTAAATAAAACTTGCAAAATAACCCGAGAAAATGTATTTTTCCACACTCTTTACCGTACAAACATACATACATGCATAGATATGTACATATGATTTTATATAAATTGTTTAAGTAAAACATTCATTCTAAACACGATTCTTGTCAAACAACATTAAGTACATGAATGAGAACGTGTAATGACAACATTTTGTGTGACAATGTATGGAAACAAAAACACACACACATGAATTTCTATATTTGTGCAGCCACATCCATACATCAGTGAAATACAGCCTTAGTTTTAAAAGTAGAAAACACACATAGCCACGCACTTAAAAGCTTACACATGCTTACATATTTGCAGAAAACCACATAACAGGCTCTATGCTTAAATTGATAAGAATGTGTGTGTGTCAGAGAGTGTGTAAGTGCAGTTGTATGTATGTTTATGTAATATTATAAGTACGTGAAATAATCCTTTTACATTTAGCTAAAATAAGAAAATGTTACAAATATTTATATGGAGGTATGTTGGTGTTTGTGTGCTTGTTGATATAATTTTAAAATCTTGATAAGGACGCCCACTGTTCACTCGTATTTAAAACAAGTAAGAGCGCTATATGTATTTGTCTGGGCCAAATCATATATACCCTTCACCATGGTTGGTGAATATTTTTTTTTAATATATCTGTAGTCTATTTCAAGACTGAAAAAATAATAATTTCTTTGTGTAAAAAAAAAACTTAAAAAATAAACGAGGCAGTCGTCTTTTTTTGCTTATATCTTAGCCGGTTATTAATGGATCTTACCAGTTTTCAATACCGATTTTTTCGAGAGTATTTCCAAAAGTTTGATACCACATACAACCCTATGTGACTTATGGGAGCTACGTTAACTTGATTTCAACATACACACGGACAGACGGACATGGCTAAATCGACTTTCCTATCTATTAGGATCCGAATATATATACTTTATAGGGTCGCAAATAAATATTGAAGAAATTACAAACGGAATGACAAACCTATATATGTATACCCTTACCACATGTGTGAAGGGTATCTCGAAAAATTTTTTCCCTCTCAAAATTTCCCATTAGGCATGCCTGACACACAAAGATAATAATTTTTGTGTAAAAATAAATTTTTTTTCGAGATATAAGAAAAAAAAAAGTATTTGTTGTTTTTTATTTGTTTTTTTAACACAAAAATGATTATATTGGGAAAAAAAGCAAAAAAAATGTTTGTGTATTTCGAAAATTTTTTACTAATATACACACATAGAGAACGTAGTGAAGGGTATATAAGATTCGGTAAAGCCGAATATAGCGCTCTTACTAGTTTTGTTTTATTTGTTTTTTTACACGTATGATATTTAGGGCAGTTTTCACAACTTGCTGATAGTTAAAACAAGTAAACTTTAAACCAAAAATCACCTTTAAGCTGAAGTAAGGTTTATCCGAGCTTTAACTTTTAACGTAAAATTTGCTAAATTAAGGTTGCTTTTATATAAAAGACTGTAGTCCGCGGTAAACAAAAACCAGTATTGCCCTAATTTTAAAATTATAAAATTTATTTTAAATGGAAGTTGTGATATTAAAAAAGTTAGAGGTTAATTATGCAATTCAGCTAAAGTTATCTTTAGTTATTATGCACTTTACAGACAGGTCATGGTAACTGGTAAAAAGTTGTATATTAATATTTTCCAAAAAGAAAAAAAATAAATCAAATACACTGATTTCATGCTCAAGTACCTGATGTACTTCCGGTTTATTCATTTTGTCTCTATGACAAGTTGCTTGTCTATTTCGTTTTTCTCTTTTTTTATTATTTAGACTACGCAATGAACATTCACTTAAATGAAGCTACTGTGCTGTATTATATTTAAGGACTATTTTTTGTGCTATAGTCAGCCCTATAGTTTGTTCCTATATTCCTTTCGTAAATTTCTTATCCCATAAAATCACTATGATTGCAATTAGTGTGTAAATTTCCATATTTAATAACCTTTAAAGTTGCAAAGACAAAAAGTTTTACATGTTAAAAATTATATATTTTGCAAAGTTTATATTTATCTGTCAAAAAAAGCAAATTATTTATATGAAAGAACAAGATTTTTTATTTAAAAAACAATTAAGGTTAAGCTTAAGTTTCAAAATTATATATATTAAAAAACCTCTTAGGAACAAGGCAATATTCAAAATATTAATTAAATGCCTTATTGCAATAGAATATCCATAGGGTAGATTTCAAAAATGTTCTTGGTCTATTGAATTCCTAATTTTATTTTGACTGTGACTTAAATATTTTCTTATCTTATTAATTGTTTTAATTTTGCCAAACAAATGAGTTACATAATGTTAATTCGTCTTTAAATTTAATCTCCTTTATCCTGTTTGCCTTCCTTCCTCAGCTTAACCTTTCAATTATGCTTAATTAAGTGTAAACAGTGTCAACAAATGCGCCTGACATTGCTGTTTTTAACATTTCTAAGCAACAAATAAGCGCTGTTAGAGGTAAGAGATTTGTTTTCTTATATTTTTAATTTGCCATTTTGTTTTCATTTTTTTTATACTCGAAAGGAATTTCAAAAACAGCAGCATCATTACAATTTGTTTTAATTGTTATGTCAGTAATTAATAGTCGAAATGGTATTAAGTTTTCTTCAATGTGTTTGTGTGTGTGTGAGTGTGAGTGTTGGTGTGCTAATGAGTAGTTTTAAATATTAAGTAAAAGTAATGACATGGATTTTATTCAAGATTATTTTCATTGTATTTTTATTTTTTATTTATTGGTTAAATATGGAAGTATTTAAAGTACTTAAACTTAAGTTTAAGTGAAAAAAATTATACATAAAGGGTTTTGAAATGAAACATGTAATTTATTTAAATTAGGAGTTTTGTAAAAACTGTTTATAAACAGACACATTTACACAACTTTGACAAGAAGGTTTCCTAAAATGTATTTCTGCAAAGGGAGAATTTTTTAGTAACATTTTTTTAAGGACAAGTAAGTAATGTTCGTCTATCATACATCTGCCTGCCAATAAAATATGAACTGGGTTTCAAACGGATATATTAGCGAAGAGAATACCGGAGCAAACAACAATCATTATTTATCCTTTTTGACCCATTTCGTCGACCTTTTTTCTGATTATAAAATCTTTCGTAATTGCCAGCATTTGCTTAACCCTTTCGGGACTACTGGGACAATACGTCCCATAAATTTTCAAACCTTCGTATTTTCTTTATTTTTAATACAATTGCTTATCTAAATAAGCCAGAAAACAGATATAACTGTCCACTATATATTGGCGTATTAACGCCAGCTGACAATGAAGTCCA
The DNA here is from genome assembly GCA_003055125.1 of Paykullia maculata. Taxonomy (NCBI): domain Eukaryota; kingdom Metazoa; phylum Arthropoda; class Insecta; order Diptera; family Rhinophoridae; genus Paykullia; species Paykullia maculata. Next base: position 713 of record NDXZ01003907.1, on the reverse strand, counting down.
CAACATCGGTGAATTTAAGCAGTTTCGATCGAAAAATTGCTGAAAAATCTGGCAAAAGAAGCCTTATTTACTTAAATTTTGTGGGTTTGTATAAAAAAGTATTTGATCTATTAAATTAAATTGGTTGGTGGTGTTTTATAATACTTCACGGTAAGCTGATTTTGCAAAGTTGGGATATATAGTCCCAAAGCGGTTTAAACGTGGGACTTATTGTCCCAATGCACGTTTTAAATGCCAAAAAATACTAAGCCTTGAAGATCTTGAGAGTATTGTGTGTGAAGGATCAGACTCTGATATCGATTTTGAGGATTCTGGCAGTAAGTCTTTGACTGAGAAATCTTATGACACCAAAACTGCTTCAAAAACTGACGATGAGCTGAACGAAAAATATAACGAGTCACTTCCAATAATCCACAAAATTTTTTCTTACAGCTTGTGCATTCGAACCGCTGAACGCACTAATCAACGTCTGGAAATTTAAAATTATCGTACACAGTCAAAGCGCAACCTAACCGATTCTAATGAAATCCTTATATTCCTTGGTATTTAATTGATTATGTATTATAACAAGCTGTTATTTCTGAAGGACTATTGAAGCAAAATTCCATCAATGGGTAATTCAGTTAGTAAACTAGTAAGAGCGCTATATTCGGCTATACCGAATTTTATATACACTTCACTACGTTCTCTATGTGTGTATATTAGTAAATTTT
>NDXZ01003903.1:0-13086 GCA_003055125.1 Paykullia maculata | reverse complement strand
TGTCAATTTTAAGTTAAACAGTTTTACATTTTTTTTTTGGCAGAACTTAATTTTTTATCGATAACTTGAGTAAAATTTTTGTCAATTTGCTATTTTTGTTTATATATCTGAATTCTTTACACCTTGCGTGATTTGCTATTACATTATATATGCACTGCTCACAAAAACTTGAACAATGCAAGAAAAATGTAGTGTCATAAGGGCTTTAAAGGAATAACAAAGCAAATAAAAATAATGCTTTGTTTCACTTTTCAGTATTAAAATTAACATGCTTTAGGTGAAACGGTTTCTTTAAAGTGTAAATGTTATTTGCTACGACAAATGTCTGTAATGGAAGTGCAACGTGTTCATTAAACCTCCCTTTTAAATAATTATAGTTTAAAAAAAAACTCATTAATAAAACTTTATTATGGTCACTCTTCTATCTTTACTTAAAACTTTTTTAGTAACTATAGATCTACTAGAGTATATGATGACAAAAACGTATGTTGACCTTTAAGAAATTGCAAAAGTTTTTGATTAGAATTTTAATTTAGTTCAGTCGAAACTCTTAAGAACTAAAAACCTGTCCTTAAAACTACTCATTTTGATATTCTTTGTTTTTTAAACACATTTCATACTTTCATAATATTCTCTAGTTCTTACCACGCAATGAGTCTGTTGCAATATCCACAGACAAGAAGATCTAATGGGTAATCCTTAGGCTTATTAATTGTCCAGTTCTACGGTGTCCTCGGTACAAAACAGTGCATTTGAAAAAGCTATTAGACATCTTATGTCCTGGAAAATCCAAGGCTGGTTTCCCTTATTTTTCTTATTTTATGTAGGTAAGAATGCGTGCGCTTTTCGTGTTATGATGTTGCATGTCTCTTCAAATTTCCATTATTTGCCTCTATTTAAGACCTAGATGTTTTGCGGCAGTAATTATTAAAAAAGAGTATTTCTACTTTCTAAGCTTTTCGTTGATTATAAGAGGTTTCTCAATGTCAACGATTCATTTAAAGTATTTGATAAGTTTAATGTGCCATATGAGATTTTCAGCCTGTTGACATCTAAATTTTTTAGCATGCGTGGTTATTTTTGTCTAAATGAAAATGAAGGATAGCCACTGAGTTTTTGTTGTTGTTTTTTTTAATCCAATAGGGAAGCATGAAATTTCCTGGAGATAGAACAACTATTTTGTATGTATAGACTTGATACTTTATAAATAGGTGCGGCAAATTCTATTTATTATTTTTTTATATCGTCGAATTTATTTTTGTTTACGTTTTCACTTTAGGAACTATTTATTTTGGGTATTTTTTTGCAAAAAAAAAATCATTTTCCTGAACCCTTATATATGCTTTTTAAAATTAAAACTTTACTTACTATTGAAATTGCATACATACATATGTATGTAAGTATATACATACCAAAATATTCATTAATTTCTTTTTGCCAATTTATATTTAGGATGTTATTTCCTTTCTTGTGTGGTCTTTTTATTTGCCAAAAATTTTTTGTTTTCACTTCTGAAAACATAAGCAATAATTTAACGTATAAGTTAAAATTTATCCTAATTACACGATTACAAAATCATTTATATTTATTGGAGGAATACCGAAGCAAACCACTATGTATATGGATCCCTTTTCGAAAAAATCATTTAATTGTATCAACTTTTTTAAAGGCGAAAGAAAAATATAAGTCTTTGAGCCGCCGCAGCGGTAGCAAAATAAGTTACGTGTTACACATTATAATTACACTCATAATATTTATAAATAGGGTAACGAATATTTGCAATACCGGATATTGGGTTACAGCAATATATACATACAAGAGTAGCTTCACATGCAGAAACGTTTTGTGGCAATTATCTATTTAAGACAGTAAACGAACATTAAACAAGGCCGCCACCAAACATTTTTATTACTGTGTGGTATCGAAAGGCAATCGGAAACGAATATATGAATAAAACTGTAACAGGTTTTTGATGATTTTTCGACAGTTTAGACTTTTAAGAAGAAAGGTGCCAATTTCTTCGAGTAGGTGGTGAAGATTTTGTTAAGGCAATTTGTTAAATGGCAAAACTATTATTAATTAAATTAGATTTTACCTACACTAACTAGTGTGTACTTAAAAAAGAAAATTAAAAAAAAGGTCAAATTAAGAAATTTAAAATAAACAAATCTAAGTTATTTGATTCAGTTAACACAAAAATAACAAATTTACAAGTTTTTTCAATTAAGGCGTTTTTTGAATTTAGTTCTGTTTTTAGTTTAGTCAACAATTATATATGTGTTATTTTTATACCCTTCACAACAGGTGGCAAGGGTCTATATAGGTTTGTCATTCCGCTTGTAATTTCTACAATATTTATTTGCGATGTAACGATTCTTAGGATGGTGTATAAATTTTTGGGAACGTTGCTACCTAATAGACCGGCTGTGCTCGTCGGTGGGGAGGGTCTAAAGTATTCCCAAGTTGTACTATTATAAGAAACAAAACAAAAATCAGTTACAGTGGATTTTACTTTAGGTAGCTTATCTAAAATTTTCGCTTACAATGCAAATGGAGTCGACAATCAAGTGGTTGATGACTGAGGTGTAGCTAAAGATGACAGTCGCTACACTTTGCCTATGCCCACCCTCCATGCTGACAAAATTAGTACGTTGGATTTCAGCCCAATAATAACATTTCAAATAGCAAAAATTAAAACTCTACATAACTTTCTCTCTACCTTTGACTTCACCTTTCGTAATTAATAAAAACTTAAAATTTCATATTAGAAACTTTCTTGTTTATACATTTACATTTTATTTAAGTATATTGAGGATATGTACTAATTAATCATATAAAAATTAAAAACAAAATTGGAAATTAATACAACCAAATTCCCTAAACTCTAAATAATAAATAATAAAACTCGAAATTAATAAATCGGTAACGTTTTGTAGTGTAATTACTTTTTTTAATTCTAATGCAATTTGAATTAATTAACAAAAAAAAAAAGGTGATGCCTTATTTTTGCAAATAACAAAGTAAAAACAACAATAATATCAAATTCAATTTAAAACAAATTTAATATTCAAATTGCATTATGTTCGGTATAAGAAAATTCAAATTTTAATAGTTTTTTAAAGGGGTTTTTAAATTTAAAGAATTAAAAAATATAAACTTACATTTTTTTTAACTCCAACGAAGTCAGCAGGCGCCAAATGACATTTGAAGGTTCTCTGGTATTCTTAGGAAATTCTTGTTTACTCAATTAGTTATAATTTAGATATAATATAAAATTTGAATTTAGTTAATGTGTCATTTGAATGTGTGTGTTATTTATGTATATATGTATGTGTGTGTACGTATGAGTGTCTGTGTGTAACAATGGATGTAGGTAACTTTGAATTAAGATATGTAACTGACTTAAATTACATGTTAAAAAGGATGTAGAAAAATTAAAATAAAAACAAACCGAAAATTAAATAATTAAGGTGACCGTAACAAATTTAAGTTAGTTTGATATTAATAAAAATTTAAATCACGACAATTTTAAATTTAAACAATAAAACCAAATGATGCCACAGTTAGATTAGAAAATTAGGAAATATATTTGCAGTATGATTAAGATATCCAATTATTATAATTTTCTCTCTTCTTTCTACAGCAGAAAAATATTTGTTTAGCTAGTCACCCCAACGTTAAATTATCGCTTCCGTTAACCGGAAGGCACAATTATAATAAAAATTATCGAAAAAGGGGCTTAAACACAATATTTGATGCAAAACCACAATTTAATTAACGCCTTTCTTTCTGTCTCCTGGTCAATTTGAAACACCACACAATTATGGATCAATAATTTATCCTTTTTGAAGTCGGATAACAACCACAATAGTATTGGAACAAGATGATCACTAAACACATACAAATATAAGCAAAACAACACAGAAACTAAATTAAAATGATCTCACCTTTGTCTTCTAACTTTGTCCTAAGACCATTCGTCAGAATCCCAAAATTAACGTTTCTTCTCTTTTCTCCCTTTTATCAATCACAGATGTTATTTTTATTATTTTTCCTCACACAATTTAAGTTTCTAGTTTTTTTTCCCCGTTGCAACGGACTTTGTTAAAAGTTTTCAAATAATGAAAATAAAATCAATTTTCATAAAAATTTTGAAAACCAAAAATTTCAAGCTCATTGGAAAAATAAAATATATATAAAATTTCTAGTATAAAATAACTACAGTAAAGTTTTTGCTTTCCTTCTCTAATATTCCCGGAATACAACATAAGCCCTAATCTGTCACCATCACGGCGACCCCATAAAGTATATATGTTCTGGATCCTTATAGATAGGGAAGTCGATTTAGCCATATCCGTTTGTCCATGTGTTGGTAAAAATATGTTTTTTTAGCTCCCATAGGTCACCCAGAAATAAATGTGACTTTTGAAAATACTCCCGAGAAAATCAGTATTAAAAACTGGTAATATCCATCATCAACCGACTGAGATATAAGCAAAAAAACACTAATGCTTTTTTTTAATTTTTTTGCACAAAAATTCTGTTTTAATTATTTACTTTGGTGGTGGTTAAGGTTGTGCAATTAAATTGTTAATTAATACAATTAAATTTATGGATTAATTTAGTTTTGCAAGCAGTGAATTTAATGTTTGATCTAATCTTACATTTATATTTTTTTTTAATGAACTATTTAATTCATTTAATAAACACATTGTTTAAAGTTATTATTTTGTTTAAATATTTTTTTATTAAAATTAAAAAAGTGTTCCTAATGGAAAAAATGGTGGGTAACTAATATAGTGATTTTGGTAGGAGGTGCTAATTTAAACAATTTTCTACTGATTTTGTTATTTAAAAACAATTTTTAATTTTGTCTGTGACTGCGGTTTGTAAAATCTCGGGTTTCTTGTAGAATCCAAATCGATTTTACCACTTTATATTTACCAACCTAATGGCAAATCAATGGAAACTGTAAATCAGTGTTGCCAGAACTTAAAAAGAAATATCAGCTTGTTTTCTTTAAAAAAAAAAAATATGTTTATAAATATATGCGAAAATAGCAAAAAAGGGTTTTAAAAATGCTTGAAAAGATGAGTATGCATCAGCTAAGTCGAGTCGGCTATTTTTTTAATATTTAATTTTGCACGGTTATACGGTTATATTCTATAATTTGATATAATTTTTTCTTTATATGATTCAAACCTTGCGTTAAAAATAAATCATTAAAGGATACTGCAATCTCCAGTATAAACTCTTGTCAAAAAATGTGTACGTAACAAATCAATTGGGTGGTCAGTCCAAGCAATATTCAAGTATAAAGATGGTGGTCTTTAACAAAAATTTAAAAAAAAAATTGTAATTGAATTACTAAAAATGCTATTTGTCGGCAACTTTACGTACGTTAATTGTTAACAATTTTGTTAACAAATCTTTTAAAATCTGGAAAATAAATAAATCTCTTAGCAAAAAAGACTAGATAACAATTAAAGACTATGTGAAAGCAAGTAGCACGTAGTTACTAAATTGTACAAAACTCAGTAACGTCCTTTCATTTATTTTAGGCGCTTAGATAAAACAAAGTCCCTTTTACACACAAAGAGAGACAAAATAAAACAAACACATTCGCATGCGCAAAACTGTATGAAATAACACACCTGAATAACATTTTGAAAACAAAATTCCTAACACAAAAGTCGTGATATTTCTGTGTCAATACCGTCACCTGGCATGAGAACGCAGAACAATGATGTTGCTCGTTACGGCAACATCAAAGCATAAAAATTTAATTCGTCTTGGTGGTCTTTGCTACGCTTCACAGACTTTTTTTTTAAATATACAACTAGTGGGTTGTTAGAACATAAAAGGAATCTTGTGTACAGACCGCCTTCCTTAAACGAAAAAAAGAAGGAAAATCAGCACCATCCATAGTCATCAACAAAATAATGACGATCAATATTGCTACATATAATTGGTAGTAATAAGGTACTGTTAACATTAATGCCTGTCAATTTACTATCGAAATCTTTGGTACAGTTTGGTGTTTAATTTCACTGGTTCTTGTGTGATTTAACTCTCCTTTAATGATTTTCTTTAGTAGTTTTACTTAAGAGGTGTTGCCTGTGCCTAAGCAGTCTTTCTAGTCCTGCCGCTTTAATCTCTTTTTTTTACGATTTATGTCTCTCATATCCTTTATTTAGGCTCTAAACTCATATGTTGTATTACAGTGCTAACACAATAAAGTACTTCGATAACATGTTCGGTTTTATCCTACTTTTGACAAAATGATGTTGATTCGTCCTTATTATGGCTCGTTTACATTGACGTATGTCTATGTAATTTGTTGTGTAATATGTATGTTTCCAACATATGTTACTTATTATGGTGGTTCTGTTTTCTAAAAACCTAACCATTATGGCCTACCTAATCTTATATTGTGTTTATAATTTTTTAATTGCATGTGTGTTTCATATTTGAAAGGATCTGCCTATCGGGATCTTTATAAGGTTAAATGCCAAAGATAATTTTCATGCGTTTATGTGGCAACTTAATTCTAATTGCTTTTATTTTGTTACTTAATTAGTTTAATAGTTTGTGGTTTTTCTAAGAATTAAAGCCTTTTCAATATTAGTTTAAGCTGTACAAAAATGATTAGTGGCAAATATTTTTACAGTTTTTATTACAATTGTTTACTACCTAAACACGAAAGTAATTTATTTTTTTCTAAATTTACAAACTATAAATTAAACAATTAAAAATGCTATATTTGGTCATGCTGAATCTTTAATAGCTTTCAGTAAATTTATGTATTGCAGTTTCAAAATATTGTTATTTTTAAGTTCAAGTCTTAATTTTGAATATTGTATGAAATTAAAAATTTTTCTAAAAATATAAATAGAGAACTTACGAGAAGATATAAGAAAATTTCCATTGATATAGACCGTAATGAAAATTTTACGTAAAGATAGAGGCAGAAAAAGGTTTTAACAAATAAACAATTTATCAAAATTTTTCTTTAAACTTTTTTTATTTTAAAATTTATTTCAAAATTTTTCACATAGAAAAACGTTATTTAAAACTTTTTAAAATTTATTAAACTTTTTTAAAAAAGTCAATTTAAAAAAACTCTATAAAAGAAAAATTACAATAAGTTTTTGTTAATGAAGAATTTGTTATTGTTTTTTCCAAATACAAAACTTATGAACCAATAAAAAAGTTGTTTTTTTTAACTTAACAGTTTTTAAAAATACTTTTTTACAACAAAAAATATTTTCAAAAAATTTATTTATAAACTGTTTTTCACAATTAATAAAAAAATAAAATAAGAAAACCCAGTTTAATGAAATCAACTTTGGCCCACTATAACTGTTTCTAAGCATGAAATCATATTATCATAAAGGCTCGACCCCCTTTTCAGATGCTTTAAGAGCATGGGTTTGTTGTTGTAATATTTTTTGGGCAGATGGTTGGGGTAAAATTTTTAAGAACGTGACTCATAGTTTTGCACATAATTTTTCTATTGTTTAATTTGAATCTTTAACGAATAGTACCACTAATTCAAATTTTTCAATTATATATAATAAATAATTGAATCGGTTCCAAACGTGTCTTCTTTTCAATTGCTTTCAGAAATAGGATTATTATCACATATTTCTCATATAAAAATAATCAAGAAAAATTCTCTGCAAAAATACTTTTTTAACTCTATAGTTAAAAAAGGTTTAAAATTTATTTATATAACCATAATTTAAAAATTTATGGCAGGGACTTTCTATATAGAAAAAAATTCCACTTAATATTTTTTTTAGTTATTTTAAATATGTTCTATTAATGTCCGCTTAAAAATTATTTAAACAGCTTTTAAAACACCTGAAGATTAACATCCGTCATCATTACTTACAATTAGCCCTTTAATGTTTAAGCCGAAAATAAACAACAAATTTTACATATGTTTTACCTATCGAAAACATGACTACCGAACACTGTGCCAACAACAGTACGCGGCAGTTAGAGCTACACATTACAATTTGTTTAACAAATGTCAGTTGTAACAGCACAAAAGTTTATTTATTTATTTTCTTATTCAATGACTAAAGACAAAGTAAATTTTTAAATGGTTTTACTCTATTGACTTTTAATCTTTTTTAGTGTCTGAAAATCTACAAATATTAAACAAGTTGGTTTTTTCTTTTCTGTTCTGGCCACTTAGCAGCGGCAATATAAACATTTTGGTTAAAAATTTTAAATACATTTTCAGGAAGATTTAAATTTAGCACAAACAAAATTATATGAAAATATATTTTGTTTCACAAAGAATAATATTGATTTGGGAGATAAATTTTAAGGATGAAATAAAAATGTTTGATTAGCGTTAGGAAAAATAAAAGATTTAAGTGTTTAAATTGTTTAAGAAAAATTAGTCAAGCATTACTTACAGCATTAGAGTTTTATTGAATTAGCTTTAAGGTGCCTGGAATTGGCTTTAAGACAATACTGCAAAGCGATTTGAAATTATGCCGAAAATTATCAGCTGCAATTTGACCAATTTTTTTAATTGTAAATTCTTTTCATCATTTTTTTTTTATTTACCAACATCACAAGCATTTGAAAGAGGACATATTTTAGGTAATCATTTCATGGAAAATATTTATTTAAGACCCATCTAAGATAAATAAGATCCGCCTGTGTGTAAAAAACATTTTCACATCTTAACAACTAAATCGAATTAAATAAAATTTACCTTAAATCTTTATAATTTTTTGGCGCAGCTCAATAAATTAAGGGAAACTCTAGTTGTAAAATAAGATGTTTAAAGGGCGCCATGATATTTAAAACACCCCAAAAAATTGCGAATTTTGAAATTCTTTTACTTCATAATTTCTAAACTATCATTTTTTTAGTTTGCTTTTATTTGATACTAAAAATTAATTTGGCAAAATTAATTTGAAATCATAATTAAGGATAAACTAGTAAAATTAAAAAAAAATAATTTTGACTGGTGCTGTGTCTTGGATGAATTGCGGGTTCAAGAAAAAAAGAAGAAAGTGATGTTTGTTTAACCAAAAATGTATTTTCTTTATTGCAATAAACCAGTTAAGATATTAATTTCATATTCTGTTTTATTTATCTATTTTATATTTATTATGTTATTATTGACTCAATTGAAACAAAATAAATCATATTTTCAAACCAAATCCGATAGAGACGCATTAAAAATGCGCAATGGAGCCAACCTGAGCTGGATTTAAGGCCCACTTTTTGTTTTACAGCTAATTTTTTTAAATCAAGTTATAGTTAAGCTACAACCACAATAAAGGTAACATTTTCTTAAACTTGTTTGAATGGTGGCCCTGAAGCAATTATGATTGTCCTAAAGCGTATCTGTGCCCCTTTTTTGTGGTATTAAATTTAAATTTGTGTCTTTCTTGCACCAATTTCTAACAAAAATTTTATTTTTTAATTTATTCAACTAACTAGTCTTTTCAAACCTCTAACATATGTCATCTAATTGATAATTTACGTCCTGAACAAAGCAAACAAAAAAATCTTGTAAATTCATAATGTGTCATGTCTTAAACATGTTTAAATTATTTACGCTTTTTTTCTTTTTTAAATTTAACATTTTTTTTTAAAACCAAAAACAACATTTTCAATCTGTAATTCTTTAAATAATGATCACATTTGATGCTAGAAAATTTACACTCTCGTAAGAGAATAAGAGCGACCGAAATACCTTCTAGTTATTTAGAGCAAATAATCAATGGGAGCAATTTTCCATGCTTATCACTTTACTCTCATTATCATTTATAATTGTTTCTTTTAAAAATTTTAAACATTTTGCTAAAGATCATCCTTTTAGTTACGCTTCCTTTCATTCAAACAGGATTTATTATTCTTGTAAGGATGTTTTATGTGCGAGTGTGTGAGAGTGTATATGGACGTATATGTCTGCTTGTAGTTGTGCACACGGAAATCAATTCGTTTTACTTGATTGAAATTCAAATAAAAAATTGATCCTTTTATATTTGTAAATTTGCCTTTTGTTTTAGTAAATTTTTCCAGATGTTTAAGCAAGAAATTTTAATTTAAACGCTGGCATTTTATTCGCTTAAATGTCTGTTTGTTTTTCAAGTTCCTTTACAGTATAAAGATAATATTTGAAGAGAGTTTAATTAAAGCGTTTAATGTATGTTAAATTCATTTAATTAGCACATCATATCATTAGTAAATATTGATTAAATGCTGATTAGTCACATAAGTATTTAATAAAAATAAAAAGAACTAATTAAGAGATGAAAAAGGATGCACTGAGTTTATAGAAAAACAAAAATTAATGCATGAATAAGCATGCTATACCAATTACAAAATTTTGGCAGCTTTTGCATCTTACCAATTGTAAACACAGAGTTAATCAAACAAAATATGCACAATATTATGTACATATGTATATTAATAAGAATTATGCTATTAAAAATCAGTAAATTCGTGAATGAAATGGCTTAAGTGGTTGCTTTTAACTAAATCAACTGTTTAGTTAAATTACTCTTAACTATTTTACTATTCTAAACCAAATTAGATAATTTTCACCTGAAAAACTTTATGATGGCAATAAAATTATCGATAAAAGTGCAATATATTCATAGAATTCTTTAAGAAATCAATTGTCTTAGTATAGAAAAATGTGCTACTAATTTTTTAAATACATTTTTTTGGCATCTTCTTTTTGGTTTCTGGTGTCATGGTTTAACAGCAGCATAAAGATTTCTCAAATGGCCGGAGCAAACAGCTGTAACAAATCTTTCTCAAACACTGGCCAGGGGTTTGTTTTTTTGTTAAAGTGCACGAACAAGTTGCTTAGAATTTAAGTCAAACGGAACAAATCGATTCTGTGTGGCCATGCAAAAGAAAATATTTTCGGTTGCTTTTCTTTAAAAATTCTTTTGACACTTTTTCCATGAATAAAAAGTTTTAATTTGGCGTGAAAGAGATTTACACAGGAATATGTTCGAGCAGAATGAAAAAAGAAAAATATATATTAAACAAATATAGAAAAGAATTTAGGGAAGAAGGCAAAAGAAAATATAGTTGAACATGGTAGGAGACACAAGAAAAGAGCGTAACAAATTAAAGGAATTTTAAAGCAAGAATATGCAGTCAGGTTGGCGTAGGAAGTAAGAATATAATTGCGTTTTTAAAGAATTAGAAATTGGAAAAAATCTTTTTATGAATATGGAATTTAGTCAACATTTTTTACATATTTTCTTTTAAAAGAAGATTAACGTTTTTTTTCTCTTAACAACTCAAATTTGTAAAAATGTTTGTCCAAAAAAAATTTTTTTCTTAAAATTATTAAAAAACATAAATAAACTAAGTTTTTCGGGCACAAGCTCATGTTTTAAACAATTTTTTTATATAAATAAGACTCTTTATTTGTTTTATTAAATATTTTTTTTGTTTATTGATTTCAATGCTTCGAACTCCATCGGTGTCCTTCTTTAGAAAAGAACTAAATACAAAAAGGAAAAATGTATCAAAAAACCAACACATTAACATAACTTTTTTAAACTATATGACGAAAATAATTATTTAAAAACAAATTTCGTTTTACATTTGAGTAAAACCGTCGTCTGTCCACCTAAACAATGTAATGTTTAATAAAAGTTTTTGTTTTGTTTATATTTTAAATTAAATTGTTTTTTCAGCATATTGTCGAATAATTTTATTGTAAAGAATTTAAAATAATTTATAGAAAAAAAATTCTTGAATTGATCATAACTTTTCTTTCTATAGCAGCTTTCAAAAAATTCTCTGTATAATGAAAGTTTTAAAGAAATTTCAGTACATAGATTTTCGAAAAGAAATTTAAGTTTTTTTCAATAGAAAATCTGTAATAAATTTGCTTCTGTAAAATATTTTTTATGAAATTTCTTGTTGAGAAAATTGCTAATAATTTTTTTCTATTGAAAACTTCTGATAAATATTTTAATCAAAACAAAAATTTTTTTTGGCTTTTTTGGTAACAATAAAATTATAATAAATTTTTTATAGAAAATTACTTTTATGTAAAAAATGTTTTGAATAATAAATGTTGGCTTCTTTTTAAAGATAATTTTAGACAAATTTTCTTACAACAAAAAACTTTTGATTGGCTTTATTTTTGTAAACAATGTTTATCATATTTTTATACCCTTCACACACACACATGTGTTATAAGGGTTAAGGTTTGTCATTCCGTTTGTAATTTCTTCAATATTCATTTGCGACCCTATAAAGTATATTTATTCGGGATCCTTATAGATAGGGAAGTCGATTTAGCCATGTCCGTCTGCCCGTCTGTCCGTGTGTATGTTGAAATCAAGTTTACGTAACTCCCATAGGTCACCCAGGGTTGTATGTAATATCAAACTTTTGGAAATGCTTCCGAGAAAATTGGTATTGAAAACTGGCAAGATCCATTTATAACCGGCTGAGATATAAACAAAAAAAGACGACTGCCTCGTTTTTTTATTTTTATTGTTTTTTTTACTCAAAAATTATTACATTTGTGTGTAAGACATGTCTTTTGGGGAATTTTAAAGGAAAACATTTTTAATTTTTAATTAAAAAAATATATTTTTTCTTCGAAATATAAGCAAACAAATTTTTTATTTTTTTTTTGTTTTTTAGCACAAAAATTATTTTATTGGGAAAAATAAGCAAAAAAAATGTTTGTGTATTTTGAAAAAAATTTACTATATACACATAGAGAACGTAGTGAATGGTATATAAGATTCGGTATAGCCGAATATAGCGCTCTTACTTGTTTTTACCTACAATTACACTTTTTATTTAAATTATCTTTAAGTAAAAATTGGGTTTGTAAAAAAATTTATCAAATAATTTTCTGTACATTTGATTAAGTAGAAAAAAATAAAAATTTCCATTAAGAGGTAATTTTTGATAACTGCTATCAAAGATAAACAATTTTTTTATTATTTGCGTTTTAAAATAAATAATAACTTTTACCAATTTTCTTTTAATTGTTAAACAAATTAAAAAATATATAGGTAACATTTTGGATTTTTTTCTTTTTACATGATAAATGGCAAC
>NDXZ01003899.1:6653-20720 GCA_003055125.1 Paykullia maculata | reverse complement strand
ATATAAGATTCGGTATAGCCGAATATAACGCTCTTACTAGTTTTAAGTGTTTTTTTATACCCATAAAAGCCTACACCCGAAAATTACCTGAGATCTCATATTACTGTGAGAAGTATATGACAACTTTGGCTGAATCTCAACATTAACTCAGGAGCAAAAATCACATATTCGATAGCAATCGAAATTGAAAAATTCTAATTAGACCTCGCACTCGCACAATGCTAATTTTAGCTAATGGGATCTCATCAAACTAGTTTAATATAAATTTAGGACTACAAGAACGATCCATTGTTTCTCCTACACCATTTTTTTATTTTTAATGGCTTCTTACTCTATTTTACTTAATTGGAGATAACAGCAACATGAACCATTTACATTCGATCAATGTTAGGTCGAGCATTTTAAGTGATAAGGGCTATGAAGCAGAAAGAAAAAATATGTTTAATTAGAGAGATGTTACAATCAATAGCGTACCACAAACAGGATATTTAAATACAAGACAAATATGTGCTATTAGATGGCTTAAATATAAAGCTATAAAAACCTCTTAATTTTTTGGGCATACAAATTTGAATATTATCCTAATATCTTAACTTAACATTTTTGCTGTATTAACACTGGAATTTTGTTAGAATGGTTTTAAAAATATTATACTTCATTTCGTATTATTACTATTTAAAACATATTTATGCTTATTGGCAAATTGGAAATCACTAACGGCTGTTGAATATTCTTATTAATAAGTCTTATCAAAATTAGATTTTAGTTTAAAAATTCTTAAATCTCAGTTTTAATTAAACGATCAATTAACAAATGTTGCTGTTAATTTCTACATCATTAAGGTTAAGGCTACATTGAGCATCTGCATACTAATCTAACAAGCGAACATACGAGTACTTTTACTGAAATGCACTCACACATAAGCATATGTAGGAACGTGTGTCTGAGCTGCCAATTAATATGAGGGTAGAAGCAATGCAATATCCCTGCCAACAGAGTAAAGTAATATTTTTGTATTTGCATGTATTTAAAGTTATATAAAAACTGATATGTCCATATACTTATATACAAATATACACAAATTTTAAACAAGTAAGACAAATATAAAGTACTTTTTATATGCATAAAAAAAACAATTTTTTACCTATTATCTACCTTTGGGATTCAATCTTTATTTAAAACATTTAACAATAAAGAAAATACTGAAGCAAAGAATACTCCTTATAAATTAAGTGCAAAGTGGGCGTTTCAAACTTATTTCTACCGATAATTTTAATTTTGATATAGAATCATAGGATCCTGCATTAATATCTGCTCATATACAGGCACTTTTGTTTTTTTTAAGGCTATATTGTAACGTTTAATCAGCGTTCAATCAATTTCTAAGGGTCTAGATTCTAGAAGATTCAACTAAATCAAAAAAACACCGTGTAGATAGAGCCAATTTCAATAGGGTTTTAAGTAATTTTTAACCTTTTTCTAATTGCCAAATTTCACAAATTTTTAGGCAGACATTTTTTTCTGCTTTAAAGCACTATTGCTTCTTATTCAATACCAAAAGATCATACAAACCTTACTTGTATTAGGATGAATAACTTTTATATTAAACCGATTTAAAAACATTAAACTTTCCAGATTTCAGCAATTTTAGCTGTTTTTAAATTTTTTGTGTCGTCTAAAAATTCTACCTATTGCCTTCAAAATAAACGCTTAATCTCTGTTATATATTATGGGTCCTCCTTTGATATATATTAACCTAAAGTTTGAAAAAAATCCGGTTTTTCGCTTCATGTCGCCTTTTTTTTTTTGGTTCATTAAAAAAACTTGAAGATCATCAAAAAATTATAATGAAAAATATATTAAGAAAACAGAAATAGAGTAAATTTTTTGTCGTCATCAGAGACGATACCTCAGAGAAAAAGAAATATATCTAAGCAATTGAAAAAGAAGTGTTATAAGAAAAAAATATTTACTATGATTGTCCTGAATTCGTTAAAGGCGAAATATAGCGAATTATCGAATTGTTTGCATTCTAAGTCAAAAACCGGGATTGTCAGAACTCAGACTTTTTAATTTTTAGTAAAATAAATGGACCAATACCCAAATTCACTGTCATTAGTTAACTAATGGCAATGGTTTAGCAATTGTTATTTTATTCACAGCTCTTAATTTGCCATTAGTTGAGGCATCAAAAGCCCGTGTTAGTTACACAACAGTTATCATTTTAGATTACAAATAGTTGACAAATGACTATGAATTTCGGTCTAATAGATGAATGTATTTAAGGATTAAAAAATTAGTTGTTTAAAAAAATCCAATTCATTTTGTATATAAATACGTCGAAAGTTTTTGTATTTTTGTGAAGAAAACCCCTTCAAAAACTTTTATTATATTTTATATTTTAAACTTTATTCATCAGGATATAAATTATTTGCAGAGATATGTAAAATACACATCTATACGCTTTTGTTTATTATTCCTTTTATTTCCATTTTACAAGTAGCATTAATACCCACGTAAGCCAGCACACTTATTTTGTATGAATATTCGACCAGACATAGTGATGCAGATGTATGCAATTATTACACCCAAAGAAAAAACATGGTTGAGTATGGTCACGGAAATATGATCACACACAATTTTCATATTCTATGATTACTGCAATCGTTACATGATTGCCAAAATCATAATACGGTTGTAGTCATACCTTAATCTAAGAGAAACATATTAATAATTATCCGTAATCAAGTTTATAGTTAAGACAAATAATATGACGATACTCCACAATGTTTTTTCTTTGCGTGTTTATACCCGCCTTTGATAACACTAGTTTACAGTACATACTCAGCAACCGCTATAATTTTTTTGGCAATAGATAACAACTTAAGTTTTGTAAAGGAGTGTAATGCATTAGGGTAACAAGTATAAGACAAAAATTAAAGTTTAAAAAAACATTGCCTCATTTTATTCGACAAAAACAATATTTAAAAAAAAATATGATATATGTTTTAATATAATTATAATCTTAACTAAAAAAAATCCTTCAGCTCCATGCAAATTCATCCACCCTAATGAACAATAACGCATTGAACATTCATAGACTTATTACGACTGAATGTAAAATGTGTACGTTTGAATGCAGTTGTAGTTTCTTTTAGACATTAAGTAAAAATTATATGATTAGATACCGCTATCTACAGTTAAAGCTCACACGATTAACTCAATATTTATCGATATGTGTTGTACAATGTTTTAAGCTATTATGCACTTAATGATACAATTCCAAAGTCAAATTGCAGTTGGTATGTAATGGTGAGTATCGCGGTTTTTGGCACATTGATAAGCAATTATTTGCCATTATGGCAAAAGTGGACGTTTAATACGTTTTTTTTTTTAATTTCGCCTTCATTCAATTGAAATGTGTTGTAGTATAAATGTAAGGCTAAGGTTTGCCAGTTGCCTAAAAAACATTTTGCATGAACAATCGAAGGAAACATTTTTGGAGCTTAGGGTTAACTATTAGGGTGGGCTTAGTTAATAAATTTGTGAAAATAATATCAAAAAACTAGAATAATATATTTAAATTTTTTATTTTACAATTTAGTTTCGATATTTTTTAACTCAGGTTTTATATTTTATGTTATTTATTTGTAAAAAAATGCTCGTCACAGTCTTTATCGAATAAGCTGTTATAATGCTTGTACTGACAATAACGGCCCGTTTAATTTGATCCTATTTAAGATATTTGCAAGTCTATATCAACAAGATTTTATTTACATTCGTAACTGTCAAGTGTGACAATTAAAAGTTTTTATATCTGGAGTGTATTTAGCGTTAGCTGTTCTATTATGTATAACTTGTGGATAATGTTTAGAAGATTTTAACGTATCTCTAACATAGCATTAGCCATGTCAAGTTGTGGTTGTCCAGCATTTAACGCCAGTGCTTTCTAAAATTACCGTTGAATATTTAGTTTTTCAGGCTTCCTCGGTGTCTTCGAAAAGAGTTGCTTCAGTGGTAAATGTAACAGTATCAGATAGTAGAAGCCATTTGACATGTGAACACATCAAACAGAGGGTGCTCTTTATGTCAGTATCTGATAATTACTGGTTCAATTAGATTTTTATAGCGTCTTACTTCGTAGTTTAACCACATATCAATATAGTTTTCTGTATTATATATGTATATGTATGTTTCTATGTAAATTGTTAAATATCAATGAAAAATTACGTTTTTTGTATATAAAGTTCGTTTTTCCTGTATATTATGAATTTACGAATAATATTGATATATAGATATTTTCAAATAGATAAACATATATTAATTGATATCGATATTAAAAAAATATTGATATTTATTTTTCTTTGTCAATCCCTATTAACTATTAGATAATATAAAAAGACCGAATAAGAGTTTCTGAAAAGCTAAACTTGGAAGTAAATTGTAATTGCATCTAAAAAGGAATAAGAAATTCTAAGTTAATTCTTCGGAAACCAATAGTTAAAAATCACAAAAAATTATGAAAAACATATGCCTACTTCTGTTGAAAATTTTTTTTTGTTTGCTTTTGACAAATTCTTATTGACTTTCCATACGCCCAATTTTTTTCTACTTTAATCAATATTATTCTTGCAATCAACATTTTAAAACAAAAGGCTTAATGACGACATCTGATATAACGCCTAAAGGAAATTATTTATAAATAGTCAATATGCTTTTTGACACAATGGACACATTTTATTGGTAGATTATTTGTTACCTTTTTAAACTCTTCACCACAGGTGACAAGGGTATATATAAGTTTGTCATTCCGTTTGTATTATCTACAATATTAATTTTGACCTCATAAATTATATATGTTCTGGTTTCTTATAGAAACGGAAGTCGATTAAGCCGTGTCCGTCTGTAAGTCTGTTGAAATCAACTTTTCTCAGCCTCCCGTTGTCGTACGGACCCGTTACTGTTAGCAAACAATCTGAAATTTCTCCGAGATTTTTGCTATTGAAAATCACCAAAATCCGACAATTAACGAGATATAAGCAACAATTTAATTTAACAATATGGGCGAAAAGCCTTTATGAACTAAAATTAATATCATAAAAAATACATACGTACATACACATATACACCAGTAACTACCAAAAACAGAAACACGATTAAATTGAGCGTATTCTTACATGACTTGTTTTTTTATTTTTATAACAATTATTTAAATTAGTTGTCATATTTTAATTATTTATTGAACTTATTTATCATATATTTGCTAATAAATCTTATTTTGGCTTAAAGTTTCTATATATTTTCGAAAGTGTGATATGTTGAGAATGTTATTATTTTATTTTATATGGCAAACTGAATTTTTTAAACAAAATAATAACATTCTCAACATATCACACTTTCGAAAATATATAGGAACTTTAAGCCAAAATAAGATTCATTAGTAAATTATTTCAATTTTCATTTTTTTTTATTATTATTATTTTCCTTTTAATTGCTGAAAAAATATTTATGTATATAAAAAGCATTCATAAATTTCAAAACGTAGCTTATCAACATTTTTCAGTGCAGCAAATTAATTTAGCTCTCTTCAAACACAAAAAAATTCCGCAAACCTCCTTCTTTGCCGACAGCTATCAAGCTACTGAATCAGCGTTGCCATTTCTCAAGTTTTCCCTTGTTTTGCAAGTTTTTTGAGATGCAAAAAAGTTTTTAAGTTTTTAGCTAAGAAAACTAGTTTTTTGAAAATTTATGAAATTTTTTTAAAATATATAAATCAAAATTGCAGTATACCATATTGGATGAAAATATTAAGCGATGTCTGTATGTTAATATATCTCTCACTCCCTTAAAACTGCAACACTGTATAATTGTGTTTATTCCCTTTATTATAGTTTATTAAATTTTGTCGTTACCTATATTAACAGCATTTTAAAAAAATAATGTTAGAAATAAATTAGAAATACCAACTTTGTGTGGTATATTAAGAACAAAAGACATTTTGAAAAAAAAAATCGTGATAGTACAAATTTTAAGCCAACTTTAAATTTTAACAAAACGCTGTGCAAAGAATATGCGATATACCTATTTGATATATTTTGAAGATCTTCTATTTTGTTATTTATTATATGTTTTTGTTAATTAATTTTTTTTTTATTCATACATAAATACACGTAGTGTAGGGTATATAAGATTGAGCACAGCCGAATATAGCGCTCTTACTTCTTTAAGTTAAGAATATTAAATAAACACCGCAATCGTAAATTTCCCTGTATTTAGGCACCAGCTGATGGAACACGTAAACTCAATAAGTAACTTATTTTCAATCGTGTTTAGAAAAAAAACCCTATTAAGGTCTACAGTACAAATAAGTTGCTTTGTTAAATAACTGTAATCAAAAAGGGACTCTAATTAAATTATGTATACTTATATCAAGACATTTTTAATTTTAGCTGGTAAAACCATTAAAAAAAGTAACAAATATTTATTTCACTACTCTACGCAATGATAACAGTAAAATAAATTTAACGTTAGCTTAAAGTAGGTTTAAAGTACTTTAAAACATTTTTAAACATTAACCCTCATACTCATAATAAATTTTTAAAATTATTTCAGTTTTATGGAAAGAAATTTTCAGGCAAAATTTGTTAAATATTTAGGTATTTTTTTAAACAATGATTTACAAACTTGTTTAAAATTGTTGTGAATACTGGCTTTTATCAGCGTTTATGGTGTATTTTATTCAGGTTTTATTAAAACAAAAACAGTGCTCGTGTAAGAAATTCTTATTGCTATAAAACACAAGAGTCAAAGTAAAATTGATTTATTTAACACTCATTTAATAAATTAAATTAAAAAATCTTTAATTTATTGAGTAATCTCTAATTGCTGTATACAAAAAAAAAATTTAATTTCAGCTTTTGTTTTGTTTCTAAAATGCATTAAATGCCACATCCTCACTGTTTGATTTTGTATTACAAAAACACCCCTTTGCGATGTTTCCAATATTTAAAACGAAATCCTAAAACATGCACTAGTTTCTATTTTTAAGTCAATGTTGTGGTTAATTTAATTATTGACATTGTTTTCGATAGTTTGTTGACTAAAAGTAAAACCAGCTGAAAACTCAATAAAGGTAAAACTTAAGATAACAAATGTAAATTCCTAAATTTATTGTCTAATAAATAAAAGTAAAAGACATAACGCATTACTTTTATTTGAACATGATATCCCATCCCTCCCAATATCTTGTTTTGCCCATTTGATATTAGTTAAAATTTATCTAGTTTATCGCTTTGTTATATATTGTTTAACATTCTCATTTGTATTTACTTAACTATATATTTTTGTATATTTCAATAATTGTTTTATATATTTTGTTGGTTTTTGCAACAGCAACGTGCCATAACTCTTACGTTATGTCTTAAAAAAGTATTTACAAAATGATAAACAATAGTCTGTCTCTCTACATTCGAGTCCATTACCTTGCTTTAATGGTTCTCCAGGGAGACGTGTACAATAAAAGTAAGTGTTCTATTTTATAATGTTAGTTTGTTTAAATGTAAGATATATATGTATGTAAGTGTATGAAGAAGCACGTTTGTAATATTGTGTTAACTTGTTAACGTACCAAATGTGGCGCTCACTTTACCGAAAGCCTTAAGTATCTATGAATTGTGTTTTTCTCTTTTAACTAAAACAAATACTTTTAACCATTTGATTTGTGTGTTCCTAAAATTTTTTTCTTGTTTTGGGTCTACACCCGGGGCGGCCAACCTAAAAGTTGTAATGGGCCATTTTGGAAATGCTATATAACGCCGTGGGCCGCATATAAAATTATAAATCCCCATATTAGATTAAGAAACAATTTAGACTTTTTTGAGTAAACAAATGTATAATATTGAGATATTATTATTGTGTTTATTAGTCTTACATGTAAACATATAAGTATAAATACTTTATAATAATAATAACATATAATGATACTAAGCGAGAAACAAATATCGCACTAGTAAAATGTTGGTATATTCTGTAGTGAAAAGTATTAATCTCGAAGACGAATTCGCGGAACGCGTCTGAGGCAAATGTAGTCACGTTTGAGCGATTACACTGTGCAACAGTAAAAAAACGCAAGGACGTGACAGTAGAGGTTCGATTATATTAGCAAAGGGTAGTAAAACACAATATTCAGTTTTGCCAGATTGGGGACCATTTTTTTATATGCCTCAAAAGATTTTGAAAATAAGTAGACCCCTCAAAAAAAAAGTGTAGTCTGTTTTTGTCTAATAGCTAGATCAGAGTTGGTGATACGGCTTAATAATGAAGAAATTGATAGACAAACTAAGTTAACATTTTATTCTAAAAAAAAAAAAAATTCCTGAATTTTTTTTAAAAAATAGAGGAAAAAAAATTTTTTAGCATAACTTTTAGGGAATCCAAGTTTCAACTAACAATATTTAGCGAAAATGTAGCTACAATAAAGCTGAACAGCTTTTGTAAACATACCAATACAATATAAACGTGTCTAAGCCCTCTAAATAGCTCATAACATACCGTCTCGCCTAGCCATCATCTTGTTCAGCCATTGAAGACGAACATTATTAGCCGAGTGGAATGCATTTTCGAATGCTGACGATGAAATCGTAGCTGGTTTCGAAAATGCATTCCACTCGGCTAATACCATATTGGAAACTAAATTTTTAAATGGAATAATAACATTCTCAACATATCACACTTTCAAAAATATAAGAACTTTAAGCCAAAAATAAAATTTGTTTAATTTAATTTTAAAAAAAGTACAGTTAAAACAAAGTTTTGAAAGTAACCCTCAAACAGACCCGCAAACTATATTATTTCTTAGTTCTGTAATACATATTAAAATGGTCACCAATCTGGCCAAACTGAGTATAGGGTTTTACTACCTTTTGCTCGTATCATCGAACCTTGTATACTGTCACGTTTTTGGATTTTATGAAAATTTTTTTCATTTGTTACATAGTGTTACTACTAAAATTGAGCATGAAAATGCGAATTAGCTTACCCCACGAATTTATTTCTAAAATTAAAGTTTTCAATATCACATTTCCTTCGAATACATGCAATGTGCACTACTGACTTTCACAATGACAGAGCGGGGCAGAGATGGCCACGCTTCATAACTCACGCCAAACGTTAGTGCATGTAAAAAAATATATAACAGTTGGTTGTGCAAGTAGTACACAAGTACAGGGTTGGTCTTATGGATTTTTTTTTTAAGCAAAGTTATTTTTTCTCACAATTTTGACAATGTGTAATATAAATCGTGGGCCACGGATTGGCCGCCCCTGGTCTACACTAACACCCAGTTATTGTAATTTATACCACCTTACTATTAATACTTTGTCTGTGGTCTTTTGTTTAAAAAAGACAAATTACTCTTTAACCACAATCATAATTCAAATATTCATGTCCTTAGAAACTAAAGTTACGCGTGTGCTTTTGTGTGTTTTCGTTCGCTTGAGTTTAAAAATGTAAAACACAATTTAGAAAGAATAAGAAGAAATTAAAAAAAAACAAATTGATAAATCCTTTCGTAAAAAAACCTTTTTTAAATTTCGATTTAAAAACAAACTGATTAATTTGATATTTAAAAAAAATTGCTATAAACTTTTTTTTTACATAAAATATTTTATATAAACTTATAACAATATGTTAATAATTTCTATAGTTATTAAAAATATTTAGCAATTTTGTGTACAAGTAAAATATTAAAATAAGTTTTTTATTAATGTGTTATTAATTTATTTAAGTTTTTAAATTTTCATCAATAATATTTAATATTGGACCTCAAGCCGAAATATTGTTTTTAATTTATGTACACATATGTACATACGTATTTAAAATCTGAAAATTTTTTAATTGACATATAAGTTCCTTTATAAAAAAATAAATCTTTTAATGCCTAAATTCACTGTCATTAGTTTAAAATATCTTAAAATATGCTATAGCTATGTATTAATATTAAAATTTGATAATTTGATAGGGTTACCATTATTTAACCATATTCAATTTTTTAGTTAAACAATGCAAAATGTATATACATATAAATTATGAGTTAAGTAATGGCTACCATATTAGTTTACAAATTATAAGTAATCGCTTTAATGCCCAAATTCACTGTCATTAGTTAACTAATGGCAATACTTTAACCAATGATATTTTTTTCACAACTCTTAATTTGCCATTAGTAAAGGCAACAAAAGCCCGTATTAGTTAAACAATAACCATCATTTTAGCTTAATATTTGTTGACTGTGAATTACAAACTAAGTGTCTACAATTTAAATTAATTACACACTCAAAATACAATCAAACTTACAAATGCAAACCTATTAAGATTTAAACAGCCATAAAAAATCTATGAGTATATATTTATACCTTTAATGTTTAAACTTGCAACATCATAATCAATACAAACGTTAGAAGATACCTCTTTCAGATCCCAAAACTCGTTTTTTTGTTTTAATACATATCTTTTTTTTTTTTTTTCTTTAACGTCCTAAATAACCTTAAATGGAGAACCAGTATTAATTTTATTGTTTGTATAGATTATTCGTGTATGTGTTTGTAAATAAATTTTCAAAAGGTGCGATTGTAATTATAGATTGGGAAAATTCTAAATTGTCATTAATTTGTAATCGTTGTCGTCATAGTCATTGTTGTTGCTGTTATTAGTATTAAAAAGGTTTTTATTGTTGCTGTCGCTTCTATTGCTTTTAGTGCTTCTGCTGTTGTTGATGTATTTTGTGGTTTCTTATAAATATTTTACTTACCTTATCTTTAAAGACTAATTTACTTACTTACTCGCTTTCTTCCTGTTCTGCTGTGCAATCTAACGTCACAAATAAAGAATTTTCCTTTAAATAATCGTAACCAAATTGTATTCGTATATATCTTTGTTTTTTACAGCTATACATATATTAGTATTCCAAGCTTTTCTAGCATGTTCCAGCAACAGGAAGTGTGATACCACCATGTCCTGACTATTGATTAAGTCCCACGATAAACAAAAGACGCAAACAAATAGTGTTAATGCTTAATGACGCACATTTATGCAAAACACAATTTCTAGCAAAGACATTCGATGTCGCAGTGCTATTGGAAGTTAATATGTTTATGTGTGTGTGCGTTTGTTTTAGTAGTAGCATGTTTTGTCATTCTATTTGTACCTTGATTACGTAAAAGCCTCTGCAAGTGCTGTTTATCAATTTGAATTGTTACATGAAAGACAAGTTAGAGACAACTTGTAATAAACAAATTAAACATATAATAAATGTGCTTTATAAGTTTTTTCTCTTTTGAATTCTCATAAATAATTTTTATGTTAATCTAATACAACACGTCTTTAGTGTGTTTTAAATGTACAGAAGGACTTGCTGGATATACATACATACATATATTAGATGTTAATGTGGTTCTTTCTATTTGTACGTAAATAGTTAAGTTGCTTGTTAAGAGGAAAAACAATAACGAATCTTTTTTCTATTAAAGAAAGTAAAGAATTTATCAAAATTCTTTAAAAAAAAAGATATGACAAAAGTATGCCTATATGCTGCATTTTACTGGTTGATATACTAGATCTTCAGTATTTTTTGAAAAAATTCAAAAATGTTGTATGTACAAGTAACCCAAGCAACACAGTCTTACTATTTCACGACTTGAATGGTCGGATTTGGTAAGAAATATTTCCAATTTCAGTAATTTCAGACAGATTTAATCAACTTTTGATATATTTCTGATCGCTAGATTTTTAATAAATTTACCGACCACGTAGCGAGGTCATACATTGACTCGTTGTTTTTACTCATCTTGTAACGTCTTAGCGACGTGATTTGTTGCCGCCAAAACGCCAATCGACCGTCATCTTTTCTACGAAATATGTGCAGATCGTGAATTTGATTTATGTCAGTACCTGCCATGATGGCCTTACCTGACAGTGGTCAAACCACGAGTTGGATGCAAGCGTCCAACTAACACCCCTGTGTGAACTTGCAAGGAACATACAGGTGGCAAATCTTTCATTCTATCATTGTTGGATAATAGATAAGCACCTTGCTCAGTAGCTCGGGCTATCTAGATCCCTTGGTTTTTGGACCTGCGAATGTTGCGACAGAGTCTCTATCGACCTGCTAAAATACTCAACAGGTTCCTGGCGGTTCGTCGAGCCAAAATCTATCACTAGCATAGATATCAGCAAGGACTCGGACCTATGCTAAACCATGTGCTAATCTCGTAACACTCATAGAGGTGTTTGTTTAACCGTCCCGCCGTATTTCATGAACAAAATTTTTGCCATGAGAAAAAATGATATGATGAATATTTACAAAAATTTTTTTAAGCAATAAAAGAGGCTGTAATGAATGGAAATGGTATATTTTTATACCCTTCACACACACACACATGTGTTAAGGGTATATATAGGTTTGTCATTCCGTTTGTAATTTCTTCAATATTCATTTGCGACCCTACAAAGTATATATATTGGGGATCCTAATAGATAGGAAAGTCGATTTAGGTATGTCCATCTGTCCGTCTGTCCGTGTGTATGTTGAAATCAAATTTACGTAGCTCCCATAGGTCACCTAGGGTTGCGTGTGGTATCGAACTTTTGGAAATGCTTTCAAAAAGATCGGTATTGAAAACTGGCAAGATCCATTATTAACCGGCTGAGATATAAGCATAAAAAGACGACCGCCTCGTTTTCTAAAGTTTTTTTTTTACTCAAAAATTATTATATTTGTGTATAAGACATGTCCTTTGGGGAATTTCAAAGAAAAAAATTTTCGATTTTTAAGCAATAAAACATTTTTTTTTCGAGAAATAAGCAAAAAAAACTTTTTCTTTCGAGATATAAGCAAAAAAAAAATTGTTTTTTTTTAACACAAAAATTATTATATTTGGAAAAAAATGTTTGTGTATTTTGAAAAAAATTTACCAATTTACACACATAGAGAACGTAGTGAAGGGTATATAAGATTCGGTATAGCCGAATATAACGCTCTTACTAGTTTTTACCTTAAATTTGCATAAGTATTATAAAAAAAAATATTTTTGTGTAATAAATGTCTTTAAAAAAAATTTGGAAAAGTACATATTTAAAATAATATTAAAAATAATGAAAATATAAAATTTTTGATGAGGCGTTGCATTTTTTCGAAAAACACATGACACATGCACAAATGTATGGCATTGCTAACCCAATTACAATTGTGTCATACATCTAGACACTAATCTGGATATTCAGTCTGTTTATTTATTTTAATTCTCGCCTGTAACATTGGCTTTCTAGCCATCTGAGATTTGGCGTGGCTCGCCAACAAGTAGGGTTTGAGTAGTTCTGCATTATTAGTCTTAACCATTACAATGTGAATGCACTTTTATATATTTTGGCTAGCCTTCGGTTAACACTTTATATATGAACATTCGAGTGACAATGGTTTATATGAAAACAAATTGATGCTTAATTTGAGGAGTGCCAGCCGGGATATTGTGACACTAGGTCTAAAACTTCAGTGTTGAAAATTTGAGCGAAATCGGACAACATAAAATGGGTGCGCACCGAGGTCAAAGGTCATATATATGCAAATTTTGCAATTTATATGAAATAAATATTTGAAACTCGTTAACTTCACAAAAAAGGTAGATTTTCTTATTTTAATAAAAAGTACATTTAAAATTTTTTTTTGGAAATTAATTTTAATATCTCCTTTAGGTCAAAATAACCCACAAACTGTATTATCTCTGAATTCGTTTACATTCTTCATTATTTGGCGGAAATTAATAACTACTTTTGTTTAAATATATGAACTGCAATAAAACAATTTTAAAAATTTTAACCTCAAGAGCCGTAGAACTATGCGTTTATTTTCAACATTATCTCTGGCGATATATGTTCTGGTTTTTTAATCAACAACATTACTTTTAATGTACCTCAACGTCCATCACATCATTTCATACTAATATCGATTCAATTTTGTAGATCTAATTATGCTTATGCTGATCCTCTTATTAGATTATGTAAAGAATTTAATAA
>NDXZ01003898.1:4443-22965 GCA_003055125.1 Paykullia maculata | reverse complement strand
GTTTATGTTCTAAATAAAAAAAAACACGTACTTTTTTTCTATTAATTTTGTGTCTATTTAAACAAAAGCCTAATAAAATATATCTTAGATATAATTTTTGGCCCTTCCAAAGGTATTTTGGCCCCTTTAAATTATCAATTTGGCCCAAAACAAAAAAGATAAAAATGCATCACTGGTTTGGTCTATAATTTAACCATGAATCGTCTTACAAACGAACAACGCTTGCAAATTATTGAATTTTATTATCAAAATGCGTGCTCTGTTAAGAAAGTTCGTTAAAGGAAAGAAAGGCGTTAAAAAAACGCCAGTTGTTTTTGTATTGTTGTATTTGTTGTAGTATTGCAATCACCTTATATGATTTCGCCTTGGATAAAAGCATTAAAAACTGAATTCGCCTTGATATAGAGCAAAACACAATCAGCTGGCGAATTGCAATCACCTTATATGAATTCGCCTTGGTCTAGGCGAGGCGAATTTACATCAGGTGGTGTTAAAGTAAATTCGGCTTTGGTCTAAGTCTACTATGAAAACATTCAAGCATGTTTTGGATGTTTTATCTGAATTTTAATGTTGTCGGCAAGGCGAATTCATATACTAGGTGGCGGTGAAGACCCAGCTGATTTTTTTGCCAGGTCGGATATAAATTCGCCTTGGTTGTCGGCTGGCAATGCAACTGAAGATCGGTTGCCATCCACAATTGACCAGTTAGATAATCAGCTGATAAATATTATATTCCTTTTTTACATCAAACTTTATACATACATAAAAAATGATTTCTTCTGATTTCTACATAATAGAAAAATATGCGCAGACTGGAGAAACTATTGTTGCGACATACATATTTTGACAGCAATAAATATTTAGAAAAAGAAGCTTTCTACATCAAAAAGGGCATAATTTGGAAATTTGCTACAATATACAAAATTTATACAATATATAAAATTTCTGTATAAAAAAAAAAAATTTAAGACATGGTTAAAAAAAACCTGACCAAAATTTGCCGAAGAAACTAAAACATTAAAAATGAATATATTTTGGGCCTCCTTAATACCTTTTTATTATTAAATCGAAAATAATGAATAAAGGTTGGGTACCGTTTGTAATATTACTTTAATTCACCACAAGAATATATAACAATTTTTTGAGAAGATGCACCAGTTTTTGAACCACAACGTTCAATCTTACGTACCACATCAGCCCCACTTATTACATGCCCAAAAACAACGTGTTTATTGTCTAGCCAATCTGTTCTAAAATTAGAAAAATATAAAATTAAATTTAAAAAAGTTATTTTAGAGAAAATTTTTTCACATATGTATGTATATACATATCACTTATTTACTCAAACATCATAACTCAAAAAATGAAATTTTGGAGTAAATGATGCAGAGTTGTTCACTATATAATGCTTTATATTGTGTAAAAAATTCATGCAAATGGCGTGTAAACTCACCTCTTGATAGAAGAAAACGTTTTAATATTTCCACTGAGTTGTATGCAAATTAAAAACTTTATACTCATTTTCTGCAAAACTAGTTTTTTGAGTTATGACGTTATTTGAGTAAATGAGCGATATGTACATGTACAGTATGTGTATTAAATGTTTTGTTAACATATATATTAATAGAAAACTTTTTTTGTAAGTACAATCTTCTAAATTAAGAAATTGTTGACTAAATTCTACCGAAGACTACTTTACATGTATGTACGATACATTACAAAAGAAAAAATAAAATAAATTAGAACTGCTTATTTTATTTTTTAGTTTCGTAGTAGAGAGAACACATATTTTTTGACAAATTTAGTTTTTATGCAATTTTTGTAAAATGTTCATGCAAAACATAAAAGTTGCAAGGCCACAATGACAAAAAAGTTAATATATTAAACAGATTTTGCATCAATTTGAATGAATTAACTGCAATTAAGTTTGTTCATATTTTGATATACGTTATAACAGCAAAATTATATATTTAATACTCATGTTAAAAATGTACATATGTATGTATACTAGCAATGGCAGTTACTGCTAGTATAGCTTCTTTTTTATAACTTACTTACTTTGTGGTACAAATAAAAAATTGCGAACCATTTGTATTTGGTCCAGAATTTGCCATTGATAAAGTGCCAAAACCATTGTGCTTTAAAGTAAAGTTTTCATCTGAAAACTTTTTGCCATATATTGATTTACCTCCAGTTCCATTATTATTGGTAAAATCTCCACCTTGGCACATCTGCAAAAATTTAACTAGTTTTTAACTTCGCTAAATAAGATATTGTACTTACAAACTCTGGTATGATACGATGAAGTGTACTGCCCTTGTAGCCAAAACCATGCTCATGCGTACATAAAGCTCTGAAATTTTCAGCAGTTTTGGGTACTACATCAGCTCGCAAAAGCATAACTATGCGACCGGTATCATTACCACCAATACGTATATCAAAGAACACTTGAGGATTACGCTTTTCAGACTTTTCGATTGTAGCTGGACCGGTGGAAGGCGCTTTAGACTCTTCGATATCTATTTGAACTGGTTCAGCAATAACAGTTTCGCTATCATCATTTTCCTTGAGAGTGGCACCGGCATGCTTTTGTAACCAATCGTCATCAGCCCAAACAGGTTTAAAACTACCTTCCTTAATGCGGACCGGTTTGGCTAAATTTACACGTATTGTGCGGCCATAAAGTTCGGCGTCATTCTTATTTTAAATTGTATATGAACATTTTTTATTCATACATAAATTAAATATTTTTAAACGTACATACCATATTATCTATTGCTGCAGCTGCATCTTCCGCCGACTCATATTCTATAAAAGCAAAACCTCGATGTTTTTGCGATTCAAAATCGACCGGTATTTGTATATCGGCAATATCACCAAATGGTATAAATGCATCATTTAATAGTTTTTCTGTTACCTCATCGGCTAAAGCACCTACATATATAGTGCGTTTGTCATTAGACATCGTAATTAATTAATTTTGCAATGTTTTTGTCTTAATAATTTTTTTTAATTTTCTAAACGTATAGAGTGCTTATTTTTATTAGTATTACATTTTCACCAATTTTTTGAGGTTAATTTTATGTTATTTGTTTACATATCCCAAACTAAACATTTTTAGACAAATAATTCACAATAACGGTTATATGTTTACATGAGAATCAACCATATGATAGTTTTGAGCTGGCATAGTAAAAACTCTGCTTATTTGTAAAAAAATAAAGAAAAAATTACGATAAACTATGAATTTATGATAACCGGTGTCATAAAAAGAACAAAAAATAAAAATATTATTAAACAAAATGCTTCGTACAGCTAAGTATAAATTCGATGTTACTGAAGTAACTAGGAAACTATTTGTTTCCTATCGTCGCCTCTTTGCAGTGATGTTAGGAGTTTGTCTCTTTTTCTACATATTGCCACCTATCTTTCGATATCTGATTCTAAGTGCGCCGGAAAAGAAAGGTTTGTTAAAAAAACTATTAAAAAATAATTTATTTAATACCTACCTATGATATTTTGTTTTAAATAACTTTTGTAGATCCTCTAATGCAATGTATGGATGATCGTTTGACTCCATTTTTCTTACAAAATTTTGAGTTTGATGCCAACATACGTCACGTGCCGCCATTAGCGGAGGAACGCAACATTATACCCTATGTTGGTAATGGTTATATAGGATTAGAAATTGTTCATGATGCTCCACTTAATATAAAGTATGGTCGCACAATGCAATTGCCCACACAATTTCATCCGGTTGTATCGGTTAAAGAAAATGATGAAGCGGGACGGGAAGCCACGGTTGTAGAATATCTTTCAGGAATGGCTTGGCGGTAAGTAGAAGTAAAAGGCGCATTTATTTTATTGCGTTCTATTTGCGACAGAATCCTACCTCAAAAAGTTATTCTGTCATATTAATTTAAGAAAACCAAAAACTTATAGCCGGTTTTTTGTGTTATCTACATAGGTATTGTTTGATAACTTATTTAGGTAGAGTAGATTTTCAACTGCGTAAACAAAAATATATATTTTCCTAAAGTTTTCTATTAATAAAGGTTTTTTTTGTTGATCGGATATGTTTTTTTCAAGAAATAGTTTGAAAGTCTACAGGCATAATCACTAGTAATATGTTAAAAAAGTTCCTATTAACATTATTTTTAAATTTTATTCTAAATGTACATATACAGGATTGTTTAGGGTACACGATGTTCTTATAGTTTAGTAAAAATACCTACTTGTTAGCCAAATGACACATGTATTACAAATAATGTTAATAATTATTAAAAAAATATATATATTTATCAATTTAGCATATTATATATTTAAAACTTAGCAAAATAAATTATAGATAACATGTTTAAATTTTTTTTTTTAGCTGTTTTAGGATTTTTTTAATTTTATTGTATTTTTGTTAAAGTTTTGTAGAATTTTTTTTTTTAATTGAGCATATTTGAGCATATGTAGTTTTGTAATTTCTACAATATTCAGTTGCGACCCCATAAAGTATATATATTCAGTTCTCCATCTTCTCTGCGAATGTCCCGCCCTATCTGTCAGGAGGAACAGATTTCTGGGTAACTACATGCTGGAGGACCTTGGTGAGATTTCTGAGATTAGGTTGAACGAACTGCTGAGATATCTCACGGCAACAAGGTGGATCTAGTACTTATATTTCCCCGGGCTGGGAGCCCATGGACGGGTATACTGCATATCCGACGAGTGGTGTGGTCATGTCAAAACGGAGTCATGAGACTCTACTTGACAGTTTGCGAGTGTGGCAAACTACCACGTTAACCAACCAACCATATATATTCTGCATCCTTATAGATATGAAGTCAATTTTGCCATGTCCGTCTATAGAAATCAAGTTTTATTTAGCTCCCATAGGTCATCCAGAATTGTATTTGATAAAAAACTTTTGGAAATATTCCCAGAAAATCGGTATTGAAAACATGGCAATACCTATTAATAACTAGCTAAGATATAAGCAAAAAAAGACAACCAACATATATTTTTATCTTAAAAAAATTGAGTTTTCTAAGAGTTGAATTACGTTTCGGACATGTAAATACATACATATGTACCTACATACTTACATACATACTTACAAAGATTTGGCACAGCCGAATATAGTGCTCTTATTTATTTTGAATTTTAGTATTTATAAAAATTCTACAATTTATATAAAATATTTTTATCTGCATTTTCCCATAATTTTCGTTGTCAGGTTTCAGTGCTTTTCGAATATGTTCGTCTCTTATTCTTACTATGCACATCGCACTCACCCCAGTGTTCTTATGCAAGAAATCAAAATTACTAATACGCGCAACAACATGGAAGAGGTAAACATAATATTACCACGTGTCCACTTTCAAAACCCAACTACACGCAACATACAACTAGGTTCCACCGAAATGTCCAAACAATTTGATGTTATCACTGGTAGAATCAATCCAAATCCCGAAGATGCTTCTATCTTAATAGTTGTTACTATTGTGAAACCACAAATGTCACGTAACATACAGTTAAAAAAACGTGGCAGCATTAAATTAGAGATACCCATTACGGTACACTATTCTAAGCCAATAAAGAAGGACCAACAGCAACAAGTAAGCAATACGATAGAAGAAACTGAACAAAAAGCTATTATGGCAATGTCAAAGGTTCTACAGAGTTTGCAAAGCAAAACGGAAACGGCAAGTGCAGCCATACACAACTATCGCCAATCTCACATTAATGTTTGGTCTGATCTGTGGGCAACTGGTTTTACAATAAGTACTTCCAAAGCAGAGAACAGTTTAAATGGAGACCGTATTAATGCCACAATGTATGCAGTACTTTCACAAACACGTAGCTATGAGTTTGAAGAATTCGCTTCAGTATCAGCTCCGTCTAAACAGGATATAGCAAAGGCACTTACCTATGCTGAAGGTTGTTATGATTCATATCACACGCTACAAGCAGATAATTTGTGGCTCCCCATGGACACGTTAGAAAAACTAAATAAACTAATTTCTACTTGGATGCTTACATTGGAGAAACAAGGCTGCCATAATCTTATACGGGCTGGATCATCAGGCGTTATTCAGGCTATGGTGCTTAGTTTTGGTAGTTTTCGTTTTAGCAATCAACATTTGGAATGCAACATGCATCCAAAATATCTACATCGAGATTTTCATTTTCGTCGTTTAAACTATGGGAATCGAACGCACGTCAATGTAACCATAACAGTGACTGAGGATAATAAGGCTGTCATTAATGTTGCACTCGATCGCTCCGACCGTAGTTATTATGCTTGCGATGGTGGCTGTGTCGATGAACCGGTTTTACTAACGTGAGTTTTTTTATTTTATATTTACATAGTATATATGCGTATACATTTGTATATATGTATGTATTTAGTTATTTAACATGTATTTATGTACAGCGTACATACACACATACAAGGAAACTACATTAACTAAGATATCTGGAGAAATACTTATTATAGCTATAAGCATTATAAATCCGTTTCCACATCACCCCAGAGGTAGAAATTTCGGTGCATTTTTTTAATTAGGTTTCCCACGGAGGTATAATCCTCTACAACAAAAAAGGAAATAAAAATGTTTTTAGTCCATATAACTTCAATTAGGTATTTCAAAATTACTTAAAACTAAAAAAAGAAATAAAAATATTTAATTTTTATTTCATCATAAAATTAAAATTTAAAATTTGATTTTCCGCAAATATTTGATTTTCCGATGATTATTTAAAAATTGGAAATTAATCAGGATTTAACGAGACAACAAATTCTTTTATTTATTTACTTTTGTTTTATATTTCTATAAAATAAGTAAGGTTTTTGATTACATACATATGAAGCACAGTAAAAAAAAATACTATTCATATGGAATGAGAAGATATTATGATAAATGTATGGTGGTGTGTATATGGATTTTGTATTTTACTTCTTTGTTGTTGCTTACAATTGAATGGCGGCACAGTTAAACATATTGTTCATATGGAATGAGAATAGTAAAAAATTACTGTTTGTTGATACCATGGATGTAGGGTTGTGTGTGTTTTAGTTTTTTCTTGTTTTTGATGGCACAGTAAAAATATATTGTTCATACTTATGATATTAGATGATAATATTATTATATGAAATACCTATATTTTATGTGTATAGGTACCTATATGGCGTAAGTTTTGATGTCATAGAAGTGAAACAGTAGGAAATCACTGTTATATAGGTACGTAGGTACCTACTTGTTAAAATTTTCAAAAAATCACGATATTAAATTGCCGCCCTATAATTTTGGCACCCGGTTTTACTGTGCCAACTGTTCATATGAAAACGCCGGCCCTGGGTAATAGGCCGTTTAATAATTCTTAAGGAAATCACTGATTTAAAGCTTCCGGAAATTTGTATTGTAAAACTTTTATAATTATATGCATATATGCGAAATCGAAAAAGTTACTATTTTAAAATATATTTGAAAAAGTAGCAATTAAAAAATTCTGTCCCTGC
The DNA here is from genome assembly GCA_003055125.1 of Paykullia maculata. Taxonomy (NCBI): domain Eukaryota; kingdom Metazoa; phylum Arthropoda; class Insecta; order Diptera; family Rhinophoridae; genus Paykullia; species Paykullia maculata. The sequence goes on along the minus strand of NDXZ01003898.1, from coordinate 15,452 downwards.
TCTTTGAAAATTTGAATTTTTTATACAAAAACAAAATACATGTAATTTTTTTTTGTTTGTATTTGTTGTAGCAATGAGTTTACCTGGTTTTTTGTACCATTATTATGAGTAGTTTAAATTTATACGCTTTTGCTTTGAAGTAACAGTTTCTTTTTCAAAAAGTAATCTCTTGCTTTCGCTTCTGCTTTGTAAATTAACAGTAACAGTTGAAAAGTTTTATATTTGCTTTGCTTTCGTACAGTGTTGCCTTGCTTTTACTCGTCTACGTACGAAGTAAAATCAAAGCAACAGTTCAAAAAAAAAATTAATTGCTATGCTTCTAAGTAGCTGCGCTGTCGTCAAACAGCAATAGCAAAAAAGGCCACACATGGTGCAGGGTATATAAGATTATAGCCCTGTTTCTATCTGTGGTCTTGTTAAATTAAGAAAAGGTTTTGACATTTTAAAAGTATTAACTGATCTAGTAAAGGTTGCCTATGTAATGTTTTCGTCCATGTTCTGGCTCCTGCGTGATTGTCAAATCACATGCAAAAGCGACAGTTTTAAATTCTTGTGAATTGTTAAAAGTTGTGAACTGTTGCTTTGCTTTCGCTTTGCAATATTACAATGCGAAAGCAGAATAAAAGTGCCGAAAGCCAAAAATGAAAATACTTTTAAACCCTGGCTTGTAGAAGCAATTTTTACTCAATTTGACATTTGTTACTCCCACACGCCCTATCAAAAAAAAAACAAATTTTTCAAACAAAAAAAAAATTATTTTAGTAAAAAATTCTAGTAATTCAACACACTGATTTTTATAAAATTAGAACACTAATATTTTCTAATATGTCCATAATTTTATCGAGTGGTAAATAGAACAGTATTGACATTTTTGTAAAAAAATCATTTTTTAAAGGCGTTTTTCTGGGATTAGGAATTGGGATATTTCTTAATCAAAAATGAGGATGTATTTAAGTCCACTGTTTTAAAATCTATTTTGTCTATATAACTGTAAAATTTAATTGTAATATCTCTAGCCATGCCAGATTTATAGAATGTTAAACATTAAAATTATTATTTGTTAAATGTAAATGAATGAAAGGGCTTTCAATATATGTAAGTAAAAAAAACAAGTAAGACCGCTATGTTTGGCTGTGCCAAATCTTATATAACCTTCACTGCGTGTATTTACGTAAAAAAAAAAAAATTTCCCTATACATATCTCGAAAATTTTTTTTTTTTAATTTCTCACAAGGCATGTCTTACACACAAATATAATCATTTTTGCGTAAAAAAAAAAATCTCGTTATTGTCGAATTTTGGTGATTTTCAATAGCAAGGGAGGGAAAATTTCTGATCGTTTGATACCAATAACGTGTCCGTACGATATCGTGGGGCTGAGAAAAGTTGATTTCAACAGACTTACAGACGGACATGGCTAAATCGGATTCAGAATATATATACTTTATGGGGTCGCAAATGAATATTGTAGAAATTACAAACGGAATGACAAATTATATATACCTTTATCACCTTAGGTGAAGGGTATAAAAATAATTTTAAGAGTTGCCATTCTTTCAATCTGACATTAATAAAGATATAATGAAATTTGGCAGTTATGTAGATTAAAAAGTTCTTAAAACAGCAATTGAAAAACAGCCTCCTTTTTTTTAACAAAAAACCCATAATTTCAATCTCAATCAATAGCATTTTCATACCAAATGCCAAAAAACCATCAAAAGTTCAACTTTGACCTTCAATTTCTCAACAACTGCTAAACCGATTTTAAAACTTTAGAAAAGCTCAAGAAATCTTCTCTCCAGAAAAAAAATGTCTATAGGTTCAAAAGTTACAGATTTTTGGCTGATGAAAAACGATTTTCAGCCACTGTGCGGCGGGCTTCACCTACACTGCAGTAGTTTTTGGTTTTAATTTGTTAGTATTATCTTTGGATATAGCGTGGGTATTTCTTATCTGTAGATATACCTAAGCAGTTGGTATAAAAAGTGCGAGTACATTTTGACTTTCTCGTGTGGTGGTAGGCTGCATTGTTGACATGTGGGGTTTCCGTTGCAGCGTTTTATTGTGTGTCCGAGCTTTTGACAGTTTTTACATTGCATGGGATAAGGGAATTAGTGACCTACTTTGCATTTGTACCAAGCCACGTCAATTACAGAGGGAAGGCGATAGAGGTTAAATGTCAGTACTATTTTCCCAGTTGGTGATCGTGTTTTACCTTCTTCGTTTAATTTGGTAAATTTAAAGGCTTCAACAACTTGATTTTTCATCTCGTTAAATATTTCATCTTCGGAAATTTTTTTAAGGCAGAGTGCATATACGACGCTTTTTAAGGAATTTTGTGAAGAGTAAAGTTTGCATGAAATAGAACATAAAAGGCCTAAAGATCTAGTTTTAAGGAATATATCTGCAACACGTGGATTGCAAACTAGTATAAGTAGGTTGCCGTCATGCAATTGGGAAATTGAGTTGATTTCTGTGCTTATTGATTCAATGCTGCAAGTGCGAATGGGCTTATGTCAGACAGTGATTTCTAAGGGTCAGTGGATGAGATAACTACATACTTCGGGTTGGATTTTGTGTAATTCTTTGTGTTAGTAAATTAGGAAAGTCGTTTGGTTTATGTTTTTCTTAAGTGTCTTCTATATAATCTCCCAATAGGTAAAATATATTATTGGAGAACTTATCCGGGGGTCTAGAACCGACACCATTTTTATTCTTGTTTGTCACTACTGTGATAATTACTACAAAAATATACGTGCGCGTATAAGAAGAGAAACAATAAACAATAAGAACTTTTAGGCTATACACTGTGTATAAAGTAATAGCAATTGAGAGAACACAACCGGTTGCCTTGTATATGACATGGAAGTGTGCGACCGAGCGATTAAAAAGATTCTTCACTGCCGTGATTATGTTTACGATCCAGTAAGACTACAAGGTCTACAAAAAATATAAGATAAATTTTGATTGCTTGGATCATGTTAGTATGGTCAATTTAGACGATGATAATACATATATTGTCAGAGCCATTATTAACCAGAAAAATTCCGTATGATTATTTATAAACATTCTTAGAGTATTAAGAGCCACCATTTCCTGACCCACAAATTCCATGTCATATACAAGCAACAGAGAGAGAACATACAAGAAAATCGTTTCATACGTATGGCTTCTAGAGCAAAGTAGCTTAGAATTCTTCGTAGAATCATGTAAAATAAAACATTAAAAGGGTACTTATTTAAACGCTTTAGTGTCCCATTTGTGCAAATGGGCAAGTTTGTGCGACGTCCTTCATAAAACCTTTTTTTTTATTTGTGTGCAATGACAAAAAGTCAATTTTTATTTCTACATTGTTTGATATACATACATATGTATTAAACAACTTACAAATATGCAAAATTTACAATAAAGCAAAACAAAACATTTTTAGTTTACGAGACAAATTTTTTCGGCAAAAACTGCACAGTTTACGAGGTTTCAATTTAATATACAAAATTTAAACAAAATATTTTAACCCTAAAAAAATATTTGTTGTTTTCGTCGTCTTAAAATTTTAATCTTATAGAATTACATATGTATACGGAAACGTGCAAAAATAAATTATTTATATACATATATTTGTGTAATATATCGTTAAAATATTTTTTGCTTTTGAAAACTACACTTTTTCAAGATAACATGATTTGAACAAGGTGTAACGACGTCGGTTGATTGTACTTCAGAGAGGATTTTTTGTTAAAGGTTTCTATACATTTAATTTGGCATTTTTATACCCCCCTTCACACATGTGGCAAGGGTTTTTTTATACTAATGTATGTATAGGTTTTTCATTCCGTTTGTAATTTCTACAATATTGCGACCCTATAAAGTATATATATTCTGGATCCTTATAGATTGGGAAGTCGATTAAGTCATGTCCATCTATCCGTCTGTCCGTGTGTTGGTTGAAATTAAGCTTTCGTATCTCTCCCATAGCTCACCCAGGGTTGAACATGGTATCAAACTTTTGGAAATACTTTCGAGAAAATCGGTATTGAAAACTAGCAAGATCCATCAATAACCAGCTGAGATATAAGCAAAAAAAGATGACTGCCTCTTTTTTTACACAAAAAACTTATTGTTTTGCAGCTTTGAGATAAACTAAAGAATTATTTGAAAAAAATTGAACCATTTGCACAAATGGGCCACACATGGTGAAGGGTATATAAGATTATAGCCCTCTTTTTTTGTATTTTGTGAACAACATATTTTTGTTTTCAAAGGAAATCAGTGTTGTTAAATGAATCTATCTGTGATCTTGTTAAATTAAGAAAAGGTTTTGACATTTTAAAAGTATTAACTAATCTAGTAAAGGTTGCCTATGTAATGTTTTTGCCCATGTTCTGACACCTGCGTGATTGTCAAATCACATGCGGTTGTAAATCGCAAAATGTACTTTTTATGTTCTGTAGTTCACGCGATTTGTTATAATTTATTTATTTATTTAAAATTATACTTTATAAATTAATTTACAAAATATATCAAAGGCGCGGGGTGGCTAGACCATATGCGCACAAATAAGGTGGTTAGTTTTCCATTTCACTTTAATCTATACATCCTTAATACCCTGTTTTTGGAGGCTATTTCTGATAGATAGCAAGTTCACGGTCGTACAGTTGGTTATTTCCTCCAGTTGTTCGCCAATTTTAGAGATTGGACATTATGTTAAAATATGTGAGACAGATAGTATAACTTTACAGTGGGAACATTCTGCCGGAGCTGTGTGATTAAAGTAATGTTGGGTATTAAAGATGGCTTTGCCGACTCTCAGTCGGCTCAACATTACACAATCGCTTCTTGTAAAGTTATCATTGTATTTTGGTCTTGGTTGAATAGGATGAAGTTGTTTTTGCCGACTTAGGTATTGACTTGAGATTACAATGGGGGTACATGGGGTGTCAGTTATTTCCGACAGGCTTTGCGCATCCTTTGCCGCCCTATCAGCGCATTCATTTCCTTCAATGCCTATGTGGGATTGAATCCATAGTAATAAAATCTGCGGATTGCCATCGGGTAACTTTATGATATTGTTGTAAGTGCCATTATGATTCTTTGACAAGGCTTTTGAGACACTAAGGCTGTCAGTACAAATGATTGTTCTGACTTTGTTTTGAACTGCATATGAAATTGCTGCTTTAATAGCCCCTAATTCCGCAGAAAAAACTCTTGCGTTATCAGGTAACCGTGCTTTAGAAATAATATTGAACTGTGTTTGACCAGTTTTCACAACAACTGAATATGTTGCAACACCATTATTGAAAGAGCCATCGGTGTATATTGTCATTTCTGGACAGAAGTTGTTTACTTTCTGCTGCAAACTTTTTTTAAAAACAAGATGGTCAATATTAATTTTTTGTAAATGCTAAGGCTTGTGTCTGTATTAATAAATTCTGATTTTAATGACATTTCCCTAGGTTTATTTGGCTATTTTATGTCTCTTGAGAAGCTTTATGACTTCTGTGATGGCAGAAGATGTATCTATATTCTGATGTTCAAGGTAATTCCAAAAATTGTTATGAAGCCCGTCGGAAGAAATTGTTATCGCTCTCGACGCCATGTTGATAGCACTTTTTTCTAATATGAATTTAAAGTTTCGGTTCCTGTTTCGATTTTTAGTTTTTCTAAAGGAGTTGATCTTAATATCCCTGACGCAGATCTGTAGCAGTTGTTTATGGCTGTGTCTAACATTTTCATTTTTTTTTTTAAGTCCATCCATAAATTGTGATACCATGTATAATTGTACCAATGACCAGTGACTGACATATTTTAAGTGCTGTGTTAAAGTGAGGTCCTTTCTTACGCGAGCATATCAATTGAAAGAGATGGTTTACTTTGCCCAGCTTTGACGATAAGTATTTAACATGAACATTTCATAATAAATTTTTTGTGAAGAGAATTCCCAACACTCTCATTTGGTCAGCAATAGCAATATCCACATTTCTGACGTTAATTGACGTAACCACACATTCCCTTTTTTTGCAAACATGAAGAATCTCCGATTTTTCGACTGGTATAACTGCTCCTCTTTCGTTTGCCCATATGTGAATAGCTGTATCCAAATTTCTTATTTTAAAAGCAACTTCGTAATGATTTCCTGACGCTATCGCAAAAATGTTGTCAGCATAAACACCAACATAATCTATTCCCGGAATTTCTTCTATGGTCTTAGCCAATGAATTTGAGTAAATTGTGTATAGAACTACAGATAGTGGTGACCCATTATCAATAGCATAGTTTCCTGAAAAAAAACCGTCTACTCTTACAGTAACTTTACGATTACTTAAGAATGATCTGATGAGTTTCTAAATATTTTTTGGTGTACCCCAGTCGTTCATCTCTCTTATCACGAAAGTCGATACGACCCTGTCAAAAGCTTTTTCTGTATCCTCAGAAATAACCAGACTGTGAATGCGTTTTTGCAGGTTAATTCTTAGTACATCTTCCATCTGGTGACAAATGCTATGAACGCCGTGTCAAGGAATAAAAGCGTGTTGTATTTTTGAAATATAAATATCGGCTATTTTCCAGAATCTTTTAGACAAAATTTTTTCAAACATTTTGGAAAGAACTGGTAACAACGATATTGGGCGGTATCCTTCTAGGCGACCAAGATCCTTACCAGGCTTAGGAATTGGTGCTAAAATTGCAGTTTTCCAATCTTGGGGGTAAACTCCTTTTGCTGATATGTTGTCATATAGTTTGCATAGGCGGTGCTTAAATTTATTTTTATTATCAGCTGTTCAATATCTAAACTTTTTTTAAAGCTACAATATTTGGGTCAAATACATTGTCAGAGCTAATTGAAGTCCAGTATTCTGCAAATTTGTCTGCAATTGCCTGAGGATGTGATACAAATTGGGGGAAAATTATCCATTTTATCGCTTCTCAGATTATTTACCTTTTTTCATAAGTAACGAACATCCATAGATGGTTTTAAGGAGTTTAGAAAATTATCCCAAGTGAGCTTTTTTGCAAGTTTGCATTCTCTTTTGACTTTGGCACTTATTTTCCTATATACCAAGCTGTTGGCCTGATTGCGACATCTTTTAAAATCTCTCCAAGCTATTTGTCTCAATCTTATTACTTTTGCAATGTCGGAGTTAAACCAAACAGGATTATTTCTGTCTTTTGGCCTTTTGCTTAAGGGTATACTTTCGTTTGCCGATTTTCGAATTATACGTTTTATTTGAGCACGTTTTGGTTGATCTCCATAACATGTTTTGTGAGTTCAGATCACCCATAAACAAGTGATGGACATTGCCAGCCGCAGAGATATTTGCCACTATAGCTGGAGTTAATTTTAAGTCGCATTCTTTATATACGTTGGTTATATGAATTTCGGTATTGACCCGAATTATTATTTTCTGAAATAAAAGTTCGTCGGATGATGTAATGTGCTGTGTGACATTAATGTTGTTTTTAACTAGCAGTGCAATACCAGATTTTGCGTAACCGTAATCTTTGTTATGATGGTAAATCTTGTAGCCAGGGATATGAAGTAAGTGTCTGTTTTTGTCTATGACGTGTGTCTCTTGTAGGGCTATTATATTTGGCTTATGTGAGGCTATCAATAGTTCAAGCGCGTATTTGTGGGTTGTGAATCCTTGGATGTTCCATTGTAATAAATTTAAATCGATATTCATAGTTGTTTGTGACTTATTTCTTGCCAATTGTTTTGGCCTTTCTTACTTTTTTTAAAGAATTTGGTGTTATTATTACGTTTATTTCTGGGAAATTTGTATATACATAGTTGAGATGTTGGGGATTTATAAGCTTCAATATTTGTATTTGTTCTGGGTGGGATATTTAATCCAAGACCTTCGTTTATTTCATCAATAATAATATCTTCGGTTAAGTTGTTTTCAAAAGGTAAATTTAAGTCTGATTAAATATCATCACTAAAAATTGTATCATCGCCTTTTGTAGTGTTGAAGTCATGTCTTGTGTTGAGTGTTTCACTTTGAGCATTTATATCTGTTGTCGAATAATTTAACGTTTTAACCCCCATATTTATAAAAAAAATTTGAACTTATTGAAGGCTTATTGAACAAATTTTGTATGAAAATTTCGTTCAATAAACCTAAAAATTGTTTATAAATATGGGGGTAAGTGTTTTCTGATTTTCTTGAGTAAAATTTGGCACATTTATATCAGTTGTTGTTGTTGTTGTTTGCATTGGAATTATATTTGTGTTTTTTCTGTTAAAGAGTGAGGGGTAGAAGATTTTTTTTCCATATTGGGAATTTCCGTTATAAGAGTGTTGTTTGTTTGTATTGTTACTACACTGGTATTTCATAATTTTTTTTATTTTGTTGTTTTTTGTCTTTGTTGTTAACGGTATAGTTTCTGATGATTGTTTGCTTATTAAGACTTGTGAGTAAGTTTGTGAATTTTTTGCATTTTTTTGAACGGGTTTTAAGGTGTTAAGAGTTGGGTTGTCGTTGTAGATTTTCCAAGCCTCTCGATTTGTGCATCTTCTTGAAATTCTTAGATAATTTACTGATTTGTGTTTCCAGAATGTTGGACGATTTAGATCATTTGATGGGTGGGACTCTAATTGACAATCTACGCAGTACTTACGTGTACAGAGTTCATGAGGTGTAGGTGTTCCGTATTCCTTACATATTTCTATATTACGACAATGTTTTCTTGTATGATCTAGTTTCTGACAGTTTTGGCATTTCATAGGGTTTGGTATGTACTCATCGACAGGAACTCTCTGCCTTCCAAGTTTTAGCTTTTTATGACGATATATGAGGTCGAAGATTATAACCGCTGCACCTGTTGATTTAATTTCCTTTCCTTCAAGCTTTGTAATCTTCCGTACTTCTACAACCTTTTGAGATTTAAGGGAGTCAAGCAATTCTTCTTCGGTGATGTTGATCATTTTTCTTGAAAATATACGACCTTGGATGGTGTTCAACGTTTTGTGGAGGGTGATTTTAACTGGAATGCAATCGATATAGTTTGCCTTAAGATAGAGTTCAGCAATTTTCCTATTTGGAACTTTGATAAGGATGCCACTTTTCATTTCCGTGACATCTAAACGTTCCTTGCTGATGAAGTCAAGACTTCGTTCAACTTGGAAGACGTTGTAGGATGATAAAGGAGAAACTGTAATTTCTGGTTTTGTTGGTATGGCAGACGCTACTAAATATCTCGGGAGATGTTGTTCATTACAAGAAACTTCTGGTAAAGGCAAAAATTCATCGGGTCGAGGGCGTTTATATTTGTTGGTTGTGTTTCTCTCGGTCAGGGTGTCTAATTCCCTAAACCGGTTGTAATTAGGGGGGTGAACCTCATTCATGGCGTCGAAAAAACTTGAACTATGGATTTAAAATTGTCCAAATACGCGGAGTAAATATAAAGTGTATCGATTGAAAGAATTTGTCCTATTTCAAGAAGAAACTCGCAGTAGAAAAAAAACTCAATAAAATAGAGCACTAAAACCACGAGACAAAACTATACACACTATCAGAGCGAAAAACGATGTTCACACGGCGAATGCCAGACAGCGACTGTGTCACGCGATTTGTTATTTTTTGAAGTTGGATTCGAAAAACAACAGGTATATTTTTTGATTCTGGTACACATTTGTTAGAACTAATACTGATCCTCAAGTACGTCTGCAAGTTAAAAAAAATAATTTCTGCTTGTTTTAATATAACTTATTTGCATTTAATAAGATTCTGATATTAACAAGAAACATAATAAAATATTTAATTTAATAATTAAACAGCACTGACAACTCAAATTTTTCGAAGATTATTTTTATCAGCAGTTGCTAATAAATCGCCAGTTCATAAGTAAACGATTGAACAAGATGATATGTAAAATCGAAACTTTTTTTAAATTTGTTTTTATACCCTTCACACACACACATGTGGTGAGGGTATATATAGGTTTGTCATTCCGTTTGTAATTTCTTCAATATTCATTTGCGTCCCTATAAAGTATATATATTCGGGATCCTTATAGATAGAGAAGTCGATTTGGCCATGTCCGTCTGTTCGTGTGTATGTTGAAATCAAGTTTACGTAGCTCCCATAGGTCACCTAGGGTTGTATGTGGTATCAAACTTTTGCAAATGCTTTCGAGAAAATCGGTATTGAAAACTGGCAAGATCCATCAATAACCAGCTGAGATATCAACAAAAAAGATGACTGCCTCATTTTTTTAAAGTTTTTTTTTACACAAAATAATTATTACAGGCGAATTCATATATGTATATCAATTCGCCTTAAATTATGGTTGTTGAATCAAGTATTTGCAGCCTTGAGACTACGTAGATGGATAGACTACAGATATATACTTGAAAAAAATATATTTACCACATATGCATAGTGAAGGGTATATAAGATTTGGCCCAGACAAATATAGCGCTCTTACTTGTTTTTTTCTAAAGTTGTTGCACAAAAATAAATGAACTTTTCAGCTTGCCAATATGTAGATTGTCAACGTATTTCTATTTTTAGCCTTCTTTCACTATTCAATTTGGCAGTTATAATTATTTCACCAACTCAAAAAATATACATAATTTTAAAAACAATTTACTTATTTGTATTTCAGTCAAAACCGTCGACAATTTCCTGTCAAGCTTACAGAACCCTTGACTGCTATTCTTTATATAACAGAAGACAAACAGCATATGGTAGAACTGCATGATGCTCTGCATGTTAAAGAGGTGGTTGAAGGTAAGTTTCAATTGCATCTTATTCCTACCTAACTTTATTATTATATTTAATTTAAAATTACTTTCAGCACCTGCTCATGAACAACATGTTATAGCATTACATAGACATGGTCATCAGTTGGGTGGTTTACCAACTTTTTTCTGGGTTTCAGTTTGCGCAATAATTATAGTATTCCATATATTCCTGTGTAAATTAATAATTAAGGAATACTGTGAGCCCTCTGATAAAATAAGATATCGTTACAATAAACCGTGATTTTAGGTTATTATTATTTAT